>OOFE01007865.1:1434-19314 GCA_900323365.1 Monocentris japonica | reverse complement strand
CTGATGGACGAATCTGGGTGTGGCGGATGCCAGGAGAACGCTACCTACCGGAATGCATAGTGCCTACTGTGAAGTTTGGTGGAGGAGGGATAATGGTCTGGGGCTGTTTTTCAGGGTTTGGGCCCCTTAGTTCCAGTGAAGGGTAATCTTAATGCTACAGGATACGAAGACATTTTAGCCAATTGGGCGCTTCCAACTTTGTGGCAACGGTTTGGGGAAGGCCCTTTACTGTTCCAGCATGACTGTGCCCCTGTGCACAAAGCAAGGTCCATAAAGACATGGTTAGACGAGTTTGGTGTGGAGGAACTCGATTGGCCTGCACAGAGCCCTGACCTCAACCCCACTGAACACCTTTGGGAGGAATTAAAACGCCGATTGCGAGCCAGGCCTTCTCGTCCAACACCACTGCCTGACCTCACAAATGCTCTTTTGGCTGAATGGGCACAAATTCCCAGACACTCCAAAAGCTTGTGGAAAGCCTTCCCAGAAGAGTGGCGGCTGTTATAGCCGCAAAGGGGGGGTCCAACTCCATATTAATGCCCATGGTTTTAGAATGGGATGTCCAGCAAGCTCATATAGGTGTGATAGTCAGGTGTCCACTGACTTTGGGCCATATAGTGTATAGACAGTGTTAAAGAATGGTAATGAATGAATGAGAAAGGGAATGAGAATGAATAAAGTGCAGGGTGATAGGTGGTGAGGGCATCACAGTCCTCAGTTGAGCTGTACTATCTTTACCATCGTCCTGGGTAAATTTAAACGAGTTTCTGGCCAGATCAATCTAAAAGTAGACACACACATGCTCTCTTCTCTGCTTGTCTACTTTCTGTCTTACCGGGTCCATCTCAAAGTAGACCAGCTCCCCTCCAGTGAGGGCGATGACCACCTGCCGCTGGTTAACGGCACACCGAACGATGGTCTTTTTGCCAGGAGTCTTCCACTCATTAACACGCTTATCCGCTCGGATGTGGCGGATGCCATCTGGGTACACCTGGACAGAGGAAGGGAGATCAAGAGGGAGAAGGTGGTGGGTTGGTGTATTTCTCAAAGATACTAATTTGAATTTACATTATTATTTCATATTTACATCCTGCATAGGTGGAAACTTGTTTTCATCTTGTCTTGTCTAAGCTTGAGTACATATTTTAAATCACCATTTTGCCAGAATGAATCAGTGTGACAAAAAAGTTGTTATGGGCTTAGGTATAGTTTGTAGGTATAGTCTGAAACCCATTTCTAGACCCCCCCAGTTACCGTACCAATGAAATAAAAAGCTTTTGCTTTCAAATAGGTGTGAAGACAGATTGCCAATTGTAACAGATGCAACTGTGCTTCCCCACCCTGATTCCTGAAACCTGTGGGATAGCAGTGGTCGGAGAGGAAAGCACATCACTTTCAAAGAAGTGAAAAGTAACTTAGTGCTCGTTGCATGCTTGTCAGCTTTGAGCATCTTGGCAAGTAATGTAATAATTCTAAGTATTTTCTTTGAGACCCATGGATACAGACAACACCAAAAATATTTAAAGCACCTTTTGAGACAACAAAGGGTTTAGACAAGAAATATGTTATATGTTTATTAGTTTATGGTCTTTGCAGGCCATGTTTGTTGACCAAATGTGCTTAGAATCCACAAAAATCCAAAACATGTTTGCACTATCTCAACTACTAGAAACGGACCAGATAAGACAATACTTTGTCTCATGTTTGTTCACATAGAATTTTGTCTTGCGTCACAAGCTCCTCTACATCAATTTCACATGCATCATAAAAGAAAACGTAATCACTGAAAAACCGGCCCAGACCAGAATAAAGCTAGCTAAAATAAAATATATGACTTCCTGTCACAAACTTCAAAATAATTCCATTGACAAATGCATTTCAGTGTTTTCACACCACTATTTCGAAGGCAAAATTGCTTTCTACAGGCCAATCAATCCTTGAATCAATTGAAGTTTAAAACACGACTGTAAAATCCAGTTAACTGCAAAAGGAGAAACAGATGTGAAACTAAAATCATGCACAATCATTTATTTACTTAACCATTGCCAGCAAGATTACCAAACATATGAATTGAGACTTGAGTGATAAATTACAGCAACTATTTTCATCATCACCCAATGATCAGTCTAGCTCTTTCAAATTGTTCCCATCCTTACTTCAGAGGTCTGTACAGCCAGCCCAAAAGGAGCTGCCAGCCCATCGTAAATCCCTCATTTGCGTTGGTTGGTAAGAGAGAGAGCTTAGGTTATTTGAGATGGTGGCAAACTCATGTACACAAAATCAAAATGTGGACTGAAGACTGTTAGTATGCAACTACCTGTTAAGGAAATCATCGGTCATCAGTAATTAAATCTTTATGCGGGCAAGACTGAAGGGGACGTCCAAGGTACATTTCACCAACCTGCACCAGGGCGTCCTCGCCGAGCAGCGAACAGGACAGAGTGGGTGTGGTTCCCAGGAACCCAGAATCTGTCACTTCCTCTACAGTCTCCCCAATGGACAGAACCAGGGTAGCGTTGACGAATGACACAATGATGTAGGCGTCAAATTCATCTAATGAGAAAAGTATAGAGAGGGAGAAACAAGTCAGAGCAGTTCAAAGAAGCATTGTTAAAGAAAAACGCAGAGGTCCGCTACGTTGTGCTGTAGCTAGAAGTAATGACCACCACATGGAGCAGTCATCAAATTCAACTGGGTGGAAAGATAGACAGACAGACACACAGACAGACGAAAGAGAGGAGACCGAAGATAGAAAGCGTGGAAAACAGTAAGCAGAGAAAAGGAAACCTCAGACCTGATTTTCCCTCCAGTGACAACGAATAGCAACGGCAAATTGACGATAATCAAACTAACAAGAAATGCGAGCAAATCCTTACTCTACCAATCTTTGTTTCATTCAAGGAGTCCTAACATTTAACATCCAATACTGGGGTGGAGTACTGTCTGTAAAAAGCCAAACTGATTACAACAATAACCACAGCCATCTTTTGTCTTTTCCCCACCACTGCATTGTCTCTGGCTACAAAAATCACTAATAATAATAATAATATAACAATTATTTTTTTGTATTAGTTCTTCATTTAAAGGCCTAATATTTAGTTATATAGTTTATAGTTTGCCATACCATTGAATGGGTGGGCTGGGTAACCCTGCCTTCAGGTGGTCCCCTCTAAAAGAATTTCATTAGTCTGGGTTTCAGTGGAGTTTTAGTGTCCCATGAATGTCTAAATGCTCTTTCAGAGGCTTTTCCACCTTGCCAAGAATAAAATATATTGAATATAAGCACAAAATATCAGCAATCAGTATCGGCCATAAAAAACCCACATCTGTCAGTATTTCTGTCCATTTGTGTACAACTGACCAGTGTAAGACAAACACCCCTAAAGGGTTGATAAAGATTTAGTCTTTTCTGATCTTTAGCACATACAACACAAGTTAATATATCAACTGTACTACATCACTGGAGACATTGGTGGCATTTTATCATGCTACCATTTAACACATTGAAAATGTATTTCCCATGTTTCGCTGTTTGTCAAAAGAAATGGGAACAAAAACATCATTTGTGCTGTGAGGGGTATGGGAAGAGGTTACCATGAATAGACGGTAGAGCTGGGTATTGACAAGGATCGCACAATATGATTCAATTTTCATGGTATGGGTTTACAATTCAAGTCAACTTTGATAGAAATGCCATACTCACACTTTAAATTTACAGAAAACAGACTTTTTTTAAGACTACTGACTTGGTTTGGGCTTAGAGACTAAAACGGCATTTACTTTCCATTTGTTGAATAAGGAGAAGTTAGACAACTCTGAGTCACCCAGTAAATAATAACATTTTGGTGGGTAGAATATATGTAGCATGACAAGTTAAGAAGAAATAGTCCACACTCCTTAAATAGGGTTCATTCTTAGCTCAATTGCAGAATTTCTATTAAATACATTGATGTCACACAGAGATAGTGGACCATCGTTGCACAGCAATACCAAGCAAGGAAACCCATGTGCTTAAATCTGTCCTCTTTTCTAGACTGAGAATCTAAGAAATGTGCTTTGGCTGCCAAGCCTCTTCTCATATTCTGTGAATGTTTTTCTCTGGCAATAAGGAGAGCTGTGACTGAAGTGCATAGTCAGAATGAAAGTGAAGGAATAATAAATGGCCTAATATAGTGACTAAAGGTTAATTTAAGTTAAATTTAAGACATTTTAAACAAATTTAAACCAAATTTTAGGCCAATTTCTCCTCAGAAATAAGCTTGAAGAGTAAATAAAACTGTAGCAGTGTCAGTGCAACCATGGAGATTTCTTGTTGTTCTCAAGTAGTGCACTGAGAAAAAGTAACATTTCTAAGACTTGAAACTGTACTTAAGACTCAAAGGCAACATTTAACCATATTCAAGACATTTTAAGGCCTCAAATTTAGCTAATTCAATTTCAAACATTTTACAACTTTTTAGAGACTTGCGGTCCCTCTCTCTTTAGCCTTGCTCCTGTCCCTCTTTTCTCTTTCTCACACACACTGTTCTAACAGCAGGTCTCTACCAGCTGTGGTAGAACAGTCACGGACATTAGACCACATGACTTCTGGGAAATATGCTGTCTCACAAAACTGAAATTCAACTGAACACAACACACACACAAGCACGCACATACGCACAAATAGTCAGCAATTGTGTGCACACATGCAGGCTTTTCATTTGCCAATGCATCAAACACCAATGCCAGTATGAAAACGAGCTGCATCTCAAATTCTCCCCTTCAAGAAGGGACTTGTCATCTGTGCAACACAACTGCAAATGCAGAGAATTTGACAGAGCGAACAGGCTACTTTATTAACAGTGAAAAGCTTTTAGTCGTATTTAGGGAAAACAGATCTAAAGAATTTGAATGCAAATGGCCTACCCCCCCAGTGAATCGCTCTGGGTTACATTTAGGGGAAGCAGACCAACAAAATTAGACAGAGCGATTTGGTTAATGCCTCCTCTCACATTTGGGGGAAGAAACCAAACCAATTACAATGGAAAAAGTATGGGCAAGGGACTGGTTTAATTCTAATGCCATTACTCATACAGGAAGACACTGGCTTTCTGGAACAATCAGCTCTTGGTAAACTCACATGCAACATGAAGATGGCCACAATTTAGTGTGTCATAACTAATACCACAACTAGCGTCATCAACCCCTGTGAACCACAGAAAACAACCTCGGTTAAGATCAGTGTTGACAATCCAGACACTCCATTCGCCTGGTGTGAAAGGTCAGTGTTTAACCGGTCACCAATCATGTCGTCTGCTATGTTGAACACGGCATATAAACATGTCTGCCTGTCATGACTTATGAGCTGACAAACCACAGAATGTTCCCATGTGCAAGGCTCAGGATGAAATGCCTTACACATGGGATGGACCGAGATCACCATACTACCATATCAGAATGACTCCTCAATCCTCCACATCTATTGGGGTATCTGGTGGCATTTTCCTTTAACACAGTTGATGAAAGGTGTAAAGTAGGCTGTTACCTTCCACATGTCTGCGTACGGTCCACACAGCATTGGGGTTACCGGGCAACTCAGACACAGCCATCTCTGAAACCTGAACAAAGATAGATAGCGGAGCGAGGGAAGAGAAAGAAAGAAAAGAAAAGCAAAAGGAAAGGGAAGGAGACAAGTTGGTAGACTAATGTTTATCAAGCTTTATTAAATGTTTCATCATGATATTCTTATGCTGCTGAGTTCAGAACAATAAACAAACTCTTCAGTTTTTAGTCAGAGAAGAGACATGAAAACTCATCACTTTTACAGCCAACGTGTGTGAGAGAGAGCATGCACATGTATGTTAGAAAGAGTGTTTGGGTACCTCCAGTCCATGTCTAAGGACCCTTAGAGTAGACTTGGGACCTCTTCCACAGGACACATACAGCTGAGGGGTGTCCTCATTCGCCAGATCAGCGATCTGTCAAACACAACAGAAAGAGAGGAGGCAAGACTTGAACCTGGACCAGACAGTCAGCCAATGACAGTACAGAAATGGCCATTATTCAGGGGGTTCTTTAATACCATCAGGAATAGTAATATGGGGAAGCAGTAAGCAGACTGTGTCCCCGTGGCCACCTTCACATAACATGCAATAAAATGGAAGGAAAAAAAGCAACAACTTTGAGATATTCTGCTCTACTCCTGCAGCTCAAGGACCGTCAACAAATCCAGAGTGGCGCACAAAAAAAGGCAGTTAGTTGGTGCTCCATGTGTGTAACAGTTTATGTTTTGAGCTATTCGTTATTGCGTTGCCACCTGGCTCTTGGCTGGAGAAGCCAACCGGTTGATCAATTACAACTGAACCACTCGTCAGCACACCTGGCAGTGATCGAGAATTTCACAACTAGATCAGAAAAGAGCATGTGCTGCAGTTACATTTGTCTTTTCAACATATCATCTGATCATACCAGGGTGCACAATCTGGGCAGGTCTGAATCCTCTCAAATAGGATTTTGCTTGGACTGTGACCAGAGCCAGACCACCTATCATGGTATGACCGTTAAAGACCAAGTGTTTGAATTTTAATTTAAAACAGGAAGCAAGGGGCAGGACATGAACAATCTGAAGCTGTGGTTGAGAGTAGAGAAACAAAATGTGTGTGTGATATGCACGTGCGCCCACACACCTACCTGACAGGACATGATAGGCGATAGGTTCTCTTGCTCGTCCACCAGCACCAGGTTCTTGAGGGGGCGGGGCTGGAAGAAAAAGGTGTCTCCCTCCTCCAATGGCATCGCAGATGAGAACTCTGGCTCCTCGTCATCATCACCCAAATGGGCTATCTGGTACAGGTAACTAAAGGAACGGAGGTGGAGTGAAAGAGAGAGTGAGAGAGGCACACAAAAGGTGACAGATGAAAAGACAAGAAATCAGGCTTTTCCCCAAGCTGTGCGATCAGGTATAGACAACTACTAGGGTTGGGAACCCAGACACGGGTCCATTGTGGAACCGGTTCCAATGCTTCCAGAACCAAGCAGGTTGAAACACGTTTGCCTTATTGATTTCTTTTTTTTTTTTTAAAAAAAAGGAGACTTAATGCGCGATATATCGTCTCGCTCCATTCATCCCTTGTCTGTAGTGAGTGAGAGAATGTGCTGCTCAGACAGCAGAGTGTGTTCAGTTCAGTTATCCATGGCAGGGAAGCAGCTGTCTTGCAGCTGAAGCTTGTAACAGCATGGCAAGCATGGCAAATGGGCTGTTATGAGCTTCAGCTGTACAGAAGCTGATACTGCAACAAAACAGTATGGTATGCTATAATTTAAAACTGGTAGCAGAATTTGAATCAATTCAGCTACAGACTTTTTTGAGGTCTATAATGGCACTATAAGAAAAAAAAAAACAGATCATTGAATCGTTAAGGAATCAGATTAAGAAGGAATCATTAAGGAATCTTCAGCAATTCCCAACCCATAACAATGGCAACAAGAGAGGGTAAAAAGCTAAACTGTCCCTTCAACAGCATTACAAATGACAACTCAAATAGAGAATAGGAGAAATGCATACAGACAAACAGATATACTGGACAGACAGAGACTTACTGGTTTCCAAACTCAGACGACACAAACAGGAAGCCGGTCTTCAGGACACACATGGCTGTTGCCACAGGGATAGTGTCAAAGTACTTCATCCTGATTTCTGTTACCTAGGAAACAACACAAATTAGGTGAAAACGACATGCCATAAGTTTAGTTTAGTCATTTTCGGCATTATGGCCTCTCTAAAACGTCTGTTAGCATTATCTAATTGAAACCAAGGTACAGATAACAAACCAAAATCAACAATGCAACAGTAACAGTTTTTATTTTGACCTGTAATTGTAGCATTGGGCTAATGATTGTAATTTTGAACATTCAGAAACAAAGTGATTAGAGCATCATTCCCACAAGTTTTGTCAACATCAGATCAGTGGTGTCTGAGATACTGCATGTGACATATGGACGAACGAAGGGACAGAGAGCTAGCCGTAGTCTTGGAAAGGTAACCAGACCTACTAGCAGCCAAGCCGAACATTTGAAAACACTACAAAATCCACATCTTTCCCAGGTGATCTATGTTTATAACCGCCTCTTCTCTATTTCTAGGGCAACCTTACTCCCACCCCCTTCATCTTTTCTCACCATCTCTTCGTCTGTTTCCAGGGTAACCTTAAAGATGTCTCCTTGCTCTGTCTGGGCCAAGAAGAAAAACATGGACTTGGTCTTGTGGGTGGCAGAGCAGACAAATATCATCCCACGCTCCGGGTCGTCCAAGTCATTCTGCAGGACAGTGAGATGAAGGAAAGGAGGGGAAGAGGAAAGGAGAGAGTGAAGACAAAAACATCCCATTCAGCGTATGTCAGAGGTTAACTATCAGCCTGATAATGCAACTGAAAGGCATGCTGTACTGAGTTCCTTATAGATCAGAGGTGTTGTAGTTCTCTCCATTGATTTGTAGTCAGAGAAGAGACATGACAAGCTCATCACATGAAAATGAAGAAGTTAAGTTCACAACTTTCAAGCATAACTGTAGAAATGTTTTTATGTGTCAGTTCACACATGTGTGTGTGTGTGTGTGAGCTCTGCGTCTAAGCCTCACCCTGCGTCGTGGGATTGGACAACGGATGTCAGGCTGGTCTCCAAAGTTCTTGTAGGTGATGTAATTTTCAGAGCAGATCAGAACTCCACTGGGCCCGTCAGAACCACCAGGGACTGGACAGAGAAGAGAACCTTGATGTCATTTTCCAAAACTCTAGACACAAAACTCACAACCAATGATCAAAATGCACAAAACAAACACTATTTCCAATTGCTTGGGTACAATACACAAACCTAAAATCATTTGTTCATTGAACTAAAATCACCTGTTCAAAATGACAACTCAAAGTATTACCATTTCAAAACGCAATTCACATGTTACATCTGAGATGATCTAACTATCAATTGATACAACTGCCCAAAATGATATGTAACTTAATGCACAGCTTTATGGAAACGGACAAACAATATTCCATGTTTAGATCATGAAAGTTTCAGGATAACAAAATCCATTGACACCAATTACCGTGGAACATGAACCACTTGGACTACATTATCTATGGATGTAATATTTCATCACTTTATCAGACACGGTTTCTATGGTCCCATGTACCACTTTTCCAGATTTGACATTACTGTGTGTATGCAGGCCCTTGTAATTGCTTTTCCAATACTGCCAACTCATTGCTGATGATTGATTTCACATTGTGGTACGAGTATGCAGTAAAATGAGTGGTATCCACCTACAACAACATAGCGATAACATGGAGCCGGCAGGTGACAGGTCACAATAGAGGTCAAGCAGTGGGAGGAGGAAGACAAAGTGGTCAAAGGAATGGCAGGGAACAAGCACCCCTTCTGAGAGGTGGTCGTGGGCCTCATCATAGAGGAGGGCTTAGGCCTCACCAGAGAGGCGGCCATGGGCCTTGTTTGAGAGGTGTGGGGGAACGTGGTAGAGGACAAGGCCACGGACCAAGACAGCGGCAGCAACAGCAAAGTGTGTCCAATGAAATCCGAGCAATAGTTGTAGACCGTGTCGTAAATCATGGCATGACAATGACTGAGGTAGCTACAATGATTCAACCAGAAGGATTCAATTCAGAAGGTCAACCGTGGCCTCAAGCATCAGAACTTTCCGCAATGAGAACCGGTACGTCTTCAGCATGCACTAAACATTATGCTACTCTCAATTGTCAAATGACTGATACTGCATGCCAATGTGTACCACAGAGCAGGTGATGTGACTAAATGTGTTCTTACTGTAATTTTCCCTGCAGAATTGAGACTAGGCCAGATAGGGGAGGCAGAGGCAAAATTCTGACTGACCAAGTGGGCTGTGGTCAATTTGGTTCGGGCCAGAAATGAAATTCGGCAGCACATCTTGGACAATGACGACATGTTCAACAATGTGGAAGCCATAAGTTTGCCAACTATTGCACGCATGCTGAAAAGGCACCAGGTGTCTCTAAAACAGCTATAGCGTGTGCCTTTTGAAAGAAATGCAGACAGAGTGAAGCAACTGAGGACTGAGTATGTTCAGGTATGTTCAGTTTCAAGATTCCTGTTGTGAAAAATTCCCCAAAAATTCTACATCATTGTAATCAGCAATTCTCTTTCCAAAATGTCTTTTTAGAGGGTGATGGAGCTGGATGCTGTCGAAAACCATCACAAATTCATCTTTTTGGATGAGGCAGGCTTCAACCCGGCCAAGACAAGGAGGAGAGGACGGAAGGTGGTGTGGTGGGACGCAGACCTCGTATTGGATCATATAATGCAGCTCTCCTTGTAACCTTCCTTGATGAGCTAACTCAGGTCTGTAAAGCTGATGGCGTGACCTATGTCATTGTGTGGGATAATGTCAGGTTCCACCATGCTCACATGGTGCAAGCATGGTTTCAGGCCCGTCCACAATTTACCACCCTGTACTTACCCCCCCATACTCTCCTTTCCTTAACCTGATTGAGTATTTTTTCTCCACATGGAGGTGGAAGGTATATGATAGGCGCCCTCACAAACAAGTCACCCTTCTCCAGGCCATGGATGACACATGCAATGACATCACGGCAGACCAGTGCCAGGCCTGGATTCGCCATGCCCGAAGATTCTTCCCAAGATGTTTGTCTAATGAAAACATCCGTTGTGATGTGGATGAGAACTTGTGGCCAAATCCACAAGACAGGTTGATGGAAATACAGAAGTACAGTAATCAATCTTTTTTTGCTTTTTACGGTAAGCCAGGTGAGGAACACTGCAGTTGACGTTTTGGTTTCTTTTTTGTAGCTAATTATTTTTGCTTTGATTCAAAGAAACTTATGTTGTGATTTTACTGTATTTCACCAATAATTTTCAGATTTTGTTCAATGATTCCACTGCGTCTGTAGTATTCTCTCTACTAGTCCTTTTGCAGTGATGTATTTACATGTAGTACCATAATGAAACATGTATCACATATTTTGTACTACAATATTTAATGATTGTACAAACAACTAAACAGTGAAACTATCGGTATCTTGTGTGTGGGTGATCAAAATTAATGTTCCTATGGTATTTCATGATAAATGAGTTATTTGAACCAATGATTCTGCAAGTGCAAGGTTTCTTTAAAGATATGAATGCACAATGCAATGTTTTGAACATTGGACAGCCTGTGTTACACGTGATGACCATTTTGAGTTTTGTGTCTAGAGTTTTGAAAAATGACCACAAAGTTCTGAAATTAGCACCAAAGTGATTGTAAAAAACTGCAACACCAGTTATCACTTGTTGTTGGTCATGGACATGTGCACAAATGCTTACCAGTGATGAGGAAATTTCCATGCTCTTCTAAAGCCTCGCTGTACTTGCGGACCACATGGTTCAAGCCAAGGTCAAGCTCGTAAAAAGTGAGCGTCTGCTGTGTGTTGGCTGCCGCCTCCCCTGTGGGGTCGTTGTCAGCTTCCTGGAAAGAGCAAATGTCAACATACAGGATCAGAGGTCGGCCAACACTTGGCAATCAGATTGAACTGTTGTTAAGTCTGAGTATTTGCATCCAATATTGATATCAATTCCAATCCCGTGAGGATGGCAGCAGCCTTAAGGTTAGAGAGGTAGGCTTGAGACCGGAAGGCCACTGGTTTGAGTCCACAGACTGGCTGAAATTCTGGGTGTGGAAAATGAATGAGTCACACTCTCCCCTTCATCAAAAACTAATAGCAAGGTGCCTTTGAGAAAAGGAACTAGCAGGTGTGAATGAGTGCAACTGTATGAATGTGAGGAAAGGGAGGTGCTGAAAATAACACAGCTTTCCTGAATGAAGGATAAAATAAACTATTTCTATATCCCTTATTCAGGGATTTATCATCATCAACAAGCAACTAATGAGTGGATATCAGCCAACAATGACGTCCAAAAAACATACTGGATAGAGGATACTGGCCTCTATTCATTTAAAGAGAAATTGTGTGTGTATGAGGAATATGTGCTGAGATCAGAGGTGTTAATTCTTTCTCCAGAGATAGTCAGAGAAGAGACATGAGGAACTCATCCTTTCTACAGCACTTCAATGTGTGTATTAATATCTCATAATCCAACAAGCCAGTGTTTTCCTGTATACATACCCTCAAGTGTTTGTGACCTTACCTCGTAGTCCATTTCAAGACAGGCGAACATGGGGTTTTCAAAACCTACATCTACTCCCACTACATGGTACACCAGTGTGTTGGCTTTATGGGCCTCCAGTGGGGAGGAGATGGTCAGTCTGGCAGCTGCATCTCTGTTGAGAATATACACCAACTTCTGTTTCTCTATCGCTCCTAGACAGAGATAAGGAGGAAAAAAAATATTTGAAATTCCATTCCACTTAATCAGGGTTTTTCCTGCATGGAACATTTTGGCAGCCAAACTGGAAAAAGCATAACTTTGAATTATTTTGGAGCAGCCATCCATCTAGCTGAGGATGCTCTGGACTGATCCAGTCCAGACAAGTACTGATTGATTGATAATGCAGTACATTTCCCTCGGCAAAATAATCATTGCTGTGTGACGAAAGTATCCAGAGAATTCATTCCCACTGAACGTCTGAAAAGTAGTGACCCCCTAGAAAAGTACTAAGGGGTTAATTTGACCCACTCAAACTTCATCAATGTGTTCTTGGGAGTTTTACTTTGTCTTCTTTGAGGGTCTAAGGCTGATAGCGTTGGCTAAGTTAGATTGGTTGGAAGGCTTGTTTCTTTCTTAACATGCTATTTTGTGCTCTGCCACTGTTGCCTATGTTTTATATGTGTTTATCCTGTTTTGTGTTACCGTTGACTAGCTAGATGTAGGTAGGCTCATCTCTGTAAAGTCCTTTTGAGAAATGCTTTGTGATTAAGGGCAATATAAACAAACTTGACTTAAAAATGAAATGGTAGGGTGGTGTGTGCTCAGTCACCCTTCCCTGAATAACGAAGCAAATGACTAAATACTGTATAGTTTTACTACAAATATCATCCCCATCATCATAACTCAATGATATTATTCATACCTATCATGACAGCTCTGCCTTTTGGGTCGACAGCGAGGAACTGTCCGGGGACGATGCGCCGGCAGCCGCTCTTCCCAAACGTCTCTTGGTGGATCTTCTCAAACATGTTTTTAGAGGGGTGGTATTCCAGGATGACAATACGTCCACTGTCACTGCCCACCACAATGTAGTCTACACACAGACACAAAAAGATGTTAAACTACTTGTCGATCTGGGCCAGTGGAAACGTAGCCACTGTATATATGTCACTCATACTCACAAACAAGCAAACATGCGCAAATGCCAACATACATACACACCTTTGGTTCCTCCAGTGAGTCTGAAGGCCATCAGGGACCTTATGATGCCAAACACCTCCATGGTGAGTAGAGTGTGAACCTTCCCCGTGTTGGCATCCGGCCGCAATAATTCCAAGATCTTACCCCGGGAGACAACAATCTCCTGCATCTTGGTTCCTACCACAAGACACAAACATCCCATTCAGCGTATGTCAGAGGTCAACTATCAGCCACATAATGCAACTGAAAGGCATGCTATACAGAGTTTCTTATAGGTAGGGGTGTGTGAGAGACACATCTGCTTTGGTACTGAGATCAGAGGTGTTGTAGTTCTCTCCATTGATTTGTAGTCAGAGAAGAGACATGACAAGCTCATCACTTCATTTACCTAGGCCTGTGTATCTGATGAACATACAAATAAGCAGAAGTAAAAAGACAAAATTGATCAAGAGAATGTTGATCAGATAAAAAAATTTGACTGAGACAAATAAATGGAGACAGGTAAAGCGACCAAGGGACAAAATGATGAATGCAAATACAGAGTGGTGAATAGACAAAGAGATTGACAGAAACAGAAGACAGATGGCAAGAGAGAAAAACAGGTGAACAAATCAAGTAAGAAGACAGGGCAAGCAGAAATGGACAGACTGTGACGTGCACAGCGACCTCACCAGAGAAGTTTCCATGGATGGCATGGGTGATGCCAGTGGCACGCTGCAGGGTGATGTTGTAGAGAAACATGGCTGCCTGTCAATGGTTCCCACTAGGTCCTTCGGGGGCTGCAAACAGAGCCCAGCTCACACCTGGAGGGACAGAGAAAGAAGGAAAGCGGTAACGTTATACAGAGAGTGAGAGGCCCAGGGAGGTCAACTTAGAATGAAAATAAATCTTTGTATTAAATGCCACAGACAAGTTCAAGGCTAGTTTTCAGTAGTTTCCATTCTTGACAACAATGAAGTGACCATCTAAGTAGGATATTCACATGGACTCTAATGGCGCTAGTAAGCAACTAGCATTACTGTAACATTAGATAGCCGGCAAACTAAAAATGTAAACATGAACGAATAAAACAGAAGTAGCTGGCAAACTGGTTGTTTGTTGTGGACTTGTGGGACAGGTAAACGATACGGTGTACCCAACTTATTGTTTGCATGCTAGTGCCTGGTGAGCACTGATAAGTGTAACTAACGTTAGCTTACCAAGGAGTCGGACATGCCCTGAATTCTTGTCAATTACTTGTATTACTAGCTCTCTTGCTGCAAGTCTAGGGGGCTGATACATTGTTCTTTCGCTTGATAATGTTAGTTTGGAAAATTTTACACAGTTAGCTAGTCTTTGCATATTAGGTAGCAAATATTCTAAAAGGCTAGCCGGCCGGGACCCATTCATACAACGCGCCACTTCAAACTAACGTATCCTAACGTAATTTTCTTTATCTTGAATATCGTGCAAATTTTACATGCATACAACGACTGTTTGATTGCTGGAAATGTGCAGATGCTTGATGAAAATATTTACCGGTGTACGAAATGCGATGCTTCTGATTTCAAACGGATAAAGATTAATTTACAAATAGCTTTCATGCAACTCCGGAAACCAAACGATGCGCCGCCGTTCGTGGGTCCTTCACCAGCTACAACGTCGTCATATGAGGTGGTCCACAAAGTGCCTGACGTAAATATGAGATATGCTGTAGCACAGATTCGCCAGCAGATGCCAACAAAGACCTCAAAAGACAAGTGGACGTCAAATGGATTTGTACGATGTTTCCTGAGAAACAAAGAGCAGTTTGGAGCTGCTGTATTTATCGATAAACCAGCCCCTGGATTAAACACGGTTGCTCTGTTAATTATTTTTCCATTTCAACCTCAAAAACCAGTCTGCATCAATGCATGCTTTTATAATTTCCACCTTAGGCTTGTTTGGGTTTCTGAATGGAAAGGAACAAGGAAATTCTGCCAAACTGTTTTAAAGACAAATTAATGTTGTCTGCTGGTTCACTATAAAACCCTGCATTGTAAAATACTCAATTTAAAATGGAGTAATTCATATAATTTATGTTCCTGTGGCATGTTAACGCCACATGAAGTGGAGCCAAAAAAGTCTCAGATATGTAAATGTTAGGGATATTTGTATGCCCAATCATAATTGGACATCTCCACTTTTATTATTTAACATCTGAGCTACAGTATACTGTTACATCAAAGTATTATTTGAATCAAGATCAGAGTGCCCTTGACTCAGCTGCCAGAATGAACTTCTGATGTTAATTCAGCCCCAGATTTGTGACTTTCCGATGAAAGAATATTGTTATTTGATGTAGTTATTTGTTGTTGCTGTCACACATTTGTAGAAGACACACTACTATCACTATAGGTTTAGTCTACAGTAGGAATTGTGTCATAGCTGTAAAAAAAAAAAGCACCTTATCCAAAATGGTATGGCTTAACATTACAGTTTCAAATATATCTAACTATTATTTTTAAGTCAGCAATAACAACAATAGCAACAGCAACTATCACTGCTACTAGTACTACAATTTCTAACACAACTACAAGAGCTACATCTACTACTGTAACTACTACTACTGTAACTTTTGAAATTCTACACATTTTGAGGACCTGAATTCAATCCTTGTTGCAGCCTCTTATACGTGTTATAATGTATATGGTGCCTCAAGAGTTCTAGTGATATTTTTCTTTTGTCATTCCATTCCAAACACAGAGTTTAAAACTCTCTTTTCACTATTAAGCTGCAGCATGTATATAAGTAGTTGAGTAGTTTAGTTTGTTTCTCGTGCTTATCACTTCAAGTTACTGGAGGTTTTGTGAGAGTGTTTTGTCATGTTTCAGATGAAAGTGAAATGTGTGAATGTGGGCCTATAGAACCTGCAGTCTCTTCCAACTGTAGCTTCTACAGATGTTATTACTTTTTTATTTACCAATTGAAAAATACTGTCTCTGCCCTGAACCATTTTCCTATTGCTTTGATTTTTGATGAGGTAGAGGATCATCCTTCAGAGCCATTTTATTCATTAAAGTAAATGTTGTTACCTCTATCCTGGAGCTGTTTTCTTTCCTCCAATGTCAGATGCTGTGACATACAGTGTGTGTGTGTGTGCGCGTGCAACAGGGTTTCCCCTAGCTAGGTCACCAGGACCAAATGCCCCCAAGGAGGCATGGCAGCGCAATGTGCTTTCCAGCAAAGTCAGACCTGCTGACCATGATTTCTAAAAATAAGCACAGTCAATCCACACACACACATACACACTGAATATCTCCTGATGGATTCTCAGTACAGTTCATAGTTTATAATATACTTACTAGCTTGTGCCTTATGAAATGAATAAGCTAATGCCTTTCTCAATGAAATGATCAGAAATAAAAACTGAGAGCAAAATGAGGCACAGAATTGTCTCATCTTCAGGCAGGCTGGTGGGTTGAATCCTGGATTCAATATGACAATATTAAAATCTGACTTGTGAGATTAGGTGGGTCAATAAATCTAGGATCTAACTTACTTAGTTCAAATAATCATGCTCAAAAATGATCTCTGCTGCACTGCCATGTTGAGTTGTTGAGTTCAGTTGCACAATAGATATGGAGAGACTGTTTTACTCAGGGTCTAATTTTGGTGACAGACTAGGCTTCAAGGCTGGAGCTGATATGACTCAGAATCTTTGGAATTTGAATATAAAAGGTTAGCAGGCCTGGTGAAAAAAATACTGAGTCAAAAAACAGTAGGCATATCTTACTCTCATACTCTATATGTTATCCATCCTTTTCGGTAGGGGAGGGGGGGTTCTGACTTTAGGATGCAAGATAGGGTCACAGGCTATCTATTGCGTCTGCACACATTATTATCATGGACAAACTGTAACATCATAAGGCAAACATCCACCAATATAAACATAGATCAATTATATTTGATCATGAATTTATATTTACTGCTTATTTTTTCATCTTTCATGATAGACCATATCCTCATGTAAGTTAAAGTAGTTTGGTGGTATTTATTATAAGGTATAATATATATTTATGTCCTAAAGAGTCATACCAGGCGAAAAAGGTGGGTAAACTCTGTCTGCTGATAAAAAGGTGGGCAAATTGAGTTGAGGTGGGTTTATGCTCCACCACATTCATGGTTGGTGTGGACTTCAAGTCAACATGGTCTGTTTTTTCTGCTGGTTTTTCTGACAAGTCAGTTGTCGGAGCAAAACGTGCCACATAATTGTGCATCAAGTAGATGGGAAAATTAGCAATATTTAATGATGAGCTTGCGCATCATGGGCCCTGGGATGCGCAGTCGTGCACTTCCGCACTACAAATAGAACTACAAGCGTGCCTGAGCCTCGCAATTCCTGTGAACTCTCTCTCCATGTATCCGCTTTGAGGGATTCGCTCTTTCCGTCAAGTCGAATAATACCGGCAGTTAGGTGATTTTGCCTTCACAATAAAAGCGCAAAAATGTCACTTTTGAAAAAAAAAGGTACGTTTTGACATGTACACAACAACAAAAATCACATCAAAATACTCGGTGGAAACATTA
>OOFE01007864.1:10375-21914 GCA_900323365.1 Monocentris japonica | reverse complement strand
TCAAGAAACTTCATGTTTCTCTCTCTCTCTCTCTCTCTCTCTCCCTCTCCCTCTCTCTTTCTCTCTCTCTCCCTCGCCATCACTGCTTTGGGTTCTCCGATCAACAGAAAGGGAAAGACAGCAGAGCAGGGAAATCCCGTCCGCCTTCTCCAATCCAAGAAAAGATAAAGCAGGTAAATAGCCTTTACATCTATTTAATTTTTTTCTTCATAATCTTCTTCATTGTATTTTTGACTGTTGTTTGTCTTTGCTTAAATGTGTGTCAATCATTAAGACTTTAATTGGGGATATATATATGTGTGTATATCACATCTTAATAGAAATTTGCAATTGCATGATTGATTATTTTACACTCCCATTTTCCATTATAATTAGTAGTTTATCTATTTCAAATCAGGAAGCTTATATATTAATTAGAAAATAGCAGTGGTTTTACTTTGTTTGGTTTTACTTTTTCAAAAGATTTAACCAAGTGATTGAACCAGAATGGAGGCAATTCATTTTCTGCTAATTGCTAAATTATGACTGGTAATATTTGCCCCTGACATCAAGGGGCAAATGGGAGATTTTCCAGCTATCCATTACATAACGTGCCTCCTTGTGTACCGAACCTGAATACTAAACAGTGATGGGCTGGGTTTACCCAAAAGACTACGAGCAGTGTACCATTGACGTTTAATACACTGCAATCACCTGAAAACCTTGTAAGATAAGTCAAGTCAAGAACTTTATTTGTCACATACGCATACAGGATGTGCATTGAAATGAAAACATAATCATATTTGCAAGTTTCATGACCCCAGGGCCCATGAAATATCAAATGTGTCGTATCATTTCAAATTGATGCACGGGCATCATTTTGAAAATAAAGCTTTTTGGAGATAGGATCGTCATACAGCATTAATTTGACGTCAGTGCTATCAGGAAGCTGGGACAATGGATGCTGGTGTGATGGTAAATAGTGGGCAAGTACTGAAAGTGGACGAGTATTGTCAAAGTGGTTGCTACTTTGGTTTCAACTAATGGGAATCTGAATAATCATGGTGACAGATCAATAATGCATATTGTCATGCAACATCAAATAGAACAGCACAGAATGTGAGGTCGTTCTATTAGAATGAGTAAAGAGTGGTGGCACTGCAGTGGGCAGGACTGGGAATCCAATCCCATGTAGATGCACTGATGACCTAAAAACTGTCACCACCACCCAAAGCCAGAGCAAACGCGGCCCAACTCCGGTGTGCATGGTAAAGTTATTGATTGACAGATGGCAAGGGATTCTTTCGAAACATTACAAATCGGATTGTTTAAATGAAAACTACTCGCGCTGCAATTTGACATCTTCAGGTTATAACGGATGAGTTGCTTGTATGGTACAATTCCTGACAGAGACTAGAATAGAATAGAGAGCTCATACTACCATTTACTGTCGTATCCTCAAACATATTGCACTATTTTTGGCGAAGAGAAGTGAATAGAATAGAAGAAGGGAAGACAAATATGGCATTGCCGGTTTCAATGGAGCTTTAGTGTCGTGAACTAGATGCTGTTCCAGAGCATTTGGTTCGTATTGGTTTCAACGGAGCGTTTTAGTGTCCATTACAGTGTCTACATACTGTTTCACAAGTCTCCCCGTGTAGAGAAAACACTTCTGTGGGAAACACTGGTACTAAATGAACACCAGATGCCCATGGATTTAAAATAGAATAGAATAGAACACAGATCAAATCAAATCAACCAATTTACACACAATAATACACTAATATACTATAATAACCGGATAATTCCATTTATTTTAAACCTTTTGAATTTTCATAGTTTCATATTTTTTACCATTACTTTACTGTAGAGCTCTACATGCCTCTCAGTAGAAAGTTCAAGTATTCTGAGAGCCGGTTAGTGTAAGACTGTAGACAACACCACCACGCCCTCGTGTGCACATAAAGACCAGCCAGCGCAGTAAACAAGGAAGAGTGAGAGCAGTGCCAAGTATCAACTGGACTATTATAACTGAAATGTTGTGTGACGATTGTTCAATCACAGCTATTTAATGATAGCGTAACTGCAGAGTGTTGAAAGTGAGTCCTCGACACATGCATGCATACACACAAATGATTACTTACTCGAGAAAACCAAAAGTGGTGCTACCTCGCCTTGCCAAATTCAGATACTCTCGGAGGCTGGTGGATGTTCTAAAAAAACAAACAACATCTTTATTGGTACAGAAAAACCAACGCGTTTCAGCAGGGTTGCATGGCAATTCTCTCTCTGATTGGTCCACTGAGGTGGCTGTTTTGACTGAAAGTGACCCTTTGAAAAGGTATTTAAGATCTGTTGTCTCTCTTTCTGTCCAGAGGCATTGGTTTTCATGTACCAATAAAGGCAATTTTTTTGGCTATACACAGCCCTCCAAGATGAGCTGTGTTTGTTCTTTCTTTATGGCACACTATTCAACAGTTTCTAGCTATATTCTCTTCATGCAAGAATGCTGCTATTACTACAGCACAAGATGGCAAGAGGAAAGGATCTAAATGACTTTGAAAGAGGGTTCATTATTGGGGCACGTATCGCAGGAGCTTCAGTCACAAACACTGCTCAACAGGCTAGTGTTTCAATAGAGGAAATGAAAATGGTCCATTTTAAAGATATTGGATACTTTTAACTCATCTTTAGCATAAGATATTGGCGGCTTCAATCCAAACATCAGTATCAGCCTTCAAAAACCCACGTTGGTCGAACTGAAAAGTAACTGTCAGATGTGCAAGTTTCACTATTCACATACTAAGTTAGAAAGTGGGACATATGATCTTTATTCCTAAGTTATCGATTTTACATTTTGTTACACAAATATTTGTTCTAAAAAGGAGCATAGCTGGCATCATGATGAAAGACATAAGGCATCTCTTCTCTTCCTCCGTCCCTATCTCTCTCCATCCCTCCCTCCCTGTTTCATCAAACTTCTCCCTCATTCTATCTTTTCCTCTCCCGCTCCTTTCCACTCTCAGTATTCTGGTATCAGGTCTGTTCAGAGCAGCTCTCAGGTGAAAAGGGTAATTGTTATTTCTCCCCTTGTCTGCCGGTAACGCCACTGAAGAGGTCCCTGTCTGCTTGTACTCAGTGTGTGTGTGTGTGTGTGTGTGTGTGTGTGTAGTGTGAGAGAGAGACAGAGAGAGACAGAGAGAGACAGACAGACAGAATATGTATACTGTTTGTGTAGAGACATGCAGTGTATATATATATATATATATATACACTCCACTTTATATGTATGTATGTACAGTATATATGAGAATTCACATTTTGCTCGCTTTTCTCGCTGTGAGAGAGCACAAAAATTGGCCTGACACCAGTATAATAAGTACCAATTTTAGTCTGCTGTATAACTTTCAGTGGTGTCATTCAACTGTACTGTTCCTGTCAGCTGTGTAAAGAACAGCCAAATATAAACCACCCATACACACACACACACACACACAGACACACAGGGACCTGTCTATTGTGGTATTTGAATGTCAGGCTTTGTTCTGTATTATTCCACTGTCTGCACTAAGAGGGATCCGATGGCTGTCTAGTGGATGGATGCTGGCTCAGTGCCCACACATGGAGTATGATGCATTGATCTTTCAGACGCGACGAACAAGGCAACACCTGTGATCAAGTGTAGACAGTATGAAACTTTTGGACATCACTTCACTGATTATTTAACGCAACACCAAAATTTCAAGCTCAAGTGACTCTTAATAAATCTCAAACCATTTGAAATTGTACAGCAGTGTTCAGATCTTTGGGATACGTGTGAGATGAGATACATAATAAATCAATATCCGCCTTAAGGCTTCCACCTACCAGTATTGGCTCTTGAAAATGGAAAGGACCCCTCTGTATATGTAACTGTGCTGAGAGCTAAGCATGTCTTTCGGGCTCAGATATAAATACTTCACCTTTAGCAAAAGAACATTGTTCATCAAAAGGCTTTGGGATAGTCTCTAAGCTGCAACAGGAGTTATGGCCAGCATGTCTTTCTGATGTATCTAAAGAGATCTGTAACCCTTTCTTAACACTGCTGGCCTTCAATCAAAGAATCTTCTGTCTGCTTCCCTATTACCCTCTACACACAGGTTCACTAAAATGTTTTTGTGACATTTTTCCAAGGCAGTTTTTTGAATTTATATGTAATATGTGTGGTAATGATTCTGTGGACGCCTCCACGTGGTGCTGTGGTCATTTAAGGAAAAATTTGAACAGTTTCATTCTGAAAATGTGACACCTACTTGGAAAATGCGACACCTGGCAAAATGATCGGTGGCATGAAAGTAAAACTCAATATGGAATATTGTAGATGATGAAATCATCTGTACTTTAGCGATAGGAAGAAATCTTATTCACGCAGAGACATATGTTATGAAGAAGCCTAAACTTGATTTCACTGCATTGTGTTTGCCATGCATCTCTATGTTTGTGTGCGTGTGTGTGTGCCTGTATCTTGCCAGCAGCTGATCATTAGTGGCTAGCAGATGTCTGCTACATGACAACACTAGAACCAGTTTGTTACTAGGCCATAATGCAACCACCGCACAGTGTACTCTTACAATCCCATTATTGCATTTAGTCCAGCATACTGAAGGGGCTACTTTTTTGGTAGGCGACTCCATACTGAGGTTCATCTACGGCTGGGGTCAGACCGACACCCCTGAAGCTGTCGAGGAAAATCTTCCCACATTACACTGGAATGATTTGTCTGGTCAGATATCTGACAGAAAAATAATGATGATTAAAACATCTCGACGAGCTATGGTCAGGGAGGAACCTCCATCATATTTGAGGTGGACGGAATGACTGGCCGATATAGGATTTTCATTAAAAGGCCAATATTGGCAAACCGATCGGTCTAACCCAAGCCAACAGCATGAGGTGCAGTCGGGTATCTATTACAACATCTCCGTACCCCGTTATTTTTTTAACAGTGCAGCCTCATGCACTACTGTGTACACATTGGCCCCATCTCCACCTGCCATTAACATCTGCCTCATATCCGGATTGTGTCTAGATGTGATCTAGCTGGATTATATTTCGATCTGACAGTAAAATGTGTCTCCAGTATACACATCGAAATCCGATGTCACCACAAATGTCACTTCCTCTTGTAATATTTTGATCCTTTAAAGCTGAACCTCGTTTCACTGCCGTTTCATCAACGAGTGTAATGGCAATCATTTCTGACAAGGATGTTGCTATTTGAGCTGCTGCTGGCTGCCTGGTTGATGTGTTTCCATCCATGCTTTAAAGTTTATGTCCATTTCCATAGCTTCTATATTGTGGATTAGAGACTGTTAATGTGGCTAAATGCTTCTCTAGCTACCTCCACAAGTGATTAGGTGAATGGATCTTCAATGCATCTTGGGTGCATGTACAGCAGCTTGGCCCCTATGTGTTATATATATATATTTGACCAGAGTTTCTTCTTTGCCATTCACGTTTGCCAGTACTCTACCTAACTTAGGCTCCAGAAAACTGTGGTGCTTTGGCTCCGCCGTTTGAGGTTTAACTCAACCAGATTATTTCTGCCTCCAGAGCAGCCCTGCCTCTGTGAAATGGTTGTATGGGATTGGCTCCTGGATTTGATGCATTTGTGCTCCATCCGATTACAGTCCGATCACCCAGGACACAGGTTAGTGTGTGGAAAGGAGGCCAACAGACAACTGAGAATTCATATGTTAGCATGAGCCAGATGCAAACTCGTACATGCAGACGGATACATGCTGTACTTCCTTACTCCACCGAGCCATAGCGCTCCCACTGCATTCATAAATTATCACTAAAACAAGCTGACAACATGACTAAATGCAGCATTGAGAAAGAGGGAGAGTTGGGGAGAGTTGGGGAGAGTGGGAGAAAGAAGGAGGAAGAGAGGGAGAGGGTTGAGTTCTGCCTGATTTATGATGTAGAGGAGAAAAGGAGGGAGAAACAGGAACCGGAGGGACGGAGAAGGGAGGAAGAAGAGGAAAGCAGACAGGAGTTGAGGGGATGCAGGAAAGAAATGAGGAGGAAAGGAAAGAGACAGCAGCAAAGAGAGAGAAATGGAAGAAGCGGGATAAAAAGACAGAAATGGAGGGAGAAAAGACAGGAAATTGGGGAATTCTCTCTCTGGTTTGTGGTTTGTTAAACTGTTTCATGATTTGGGTGGCTTACTGCGAGCGAGTGAGGGAGTGAGTGAGGGAGTGAGTGAGGGGGTGAGTGAGTGAGGGAGTGAGTGAGGGAGTGAGTGAGGGAGTGAGGGAGGCTCAGCTAAGAGAGATTTGATGAAGCTGGCAGGGTCTTTAAAGTGCCTCTCTGATTCTCTCTCTCTCACATACAGACATCTGATTAAAAGACGACCCACAAAGCGTGATCCCTTCATTTTATTTATCTGTTCACTGAGGAGTAGGGGGGAGGAAGAGTGGGGTGGCTTTTGGTTGACTCTCTCTTTCTCTCTCTGTTTTTCTCTCCCATTGCTCCTCCACTCCCTTTCCCTCTGTAGTGATTGACAATCTCGTTAACCATTTATTGAGCATGGAGGGTAGTGGGCAGGGTTCACAGAGACGGAGTAATAGCATCACTCAGGCTCAGCACACACACACACACACACACGGCAATCAGATATTGCAGTGTTTCTGTTCTGCAGCTATGCAGACCAAATAACTGGTTTCCAGCCTCACATATTTTTTTCACAAACCCTAACATGGAGACTCAATTGTTGAAGATTAACACAATTTTTTTTAATATAATTTTTACTTGTGTTGTCACCATACCAGACTTTTGACTTGGATACCAATACTAAGTTTAATATCTAAAAATTCAATCCTGTTACGACACCACAGCAAACAAGGAAAACGCAGAACAACCACTGTGCTTTGTTTTAACCAAAAGCACCAATGGAAGGTACCAAAGTACCAAAATGAATATCAGTAACTTAAATCACTAACTATCAAAAATGTGAATAAACTACAATGATAAAAACTGAGATGCTTTGCTATGCTACCTGTGTTACCACACTTGACCTGGGCAGCCCTGTTGCAACTTTTGCACAGGGGTTTTGATGTTGACTGGGGTTTGTCTGTGGTGCCAGTTTGTCAACCGGTTTAGGTGGTAAGATGTGGCGGACTGTTGGACACTGTTGCAATGTTTTCAGCTGCTTGACTCTGACTGCTGCAGTCCACTATCAAGAGCCAAACTCCGGCTCTGTCCTTAGGGAACCGAAGCAGAAGTTAACCAAGACCGCCCACTGGTTTACTAGCAGCTATAGGTGGCTAGCACAATTTTCCATAGACACGGTGGGACACGTCTTATATCAACTAAACTAAGCAATAGATTTTGTTGAAAGTTACCTGGCAGCACTCTCTGTTATATAAGCAATCATAAGATATACACATTTCAGTAAATTTTGCATGCAAAATTGTGTACTTATAAGTTAGTTAATATCACCTCATTGTATAACATATTTCAGAATCGACACTGTAGTATTAGTAGTTTCCTCATATCAAGTAATCTGTAATGTATTACAATAGGCAGAAGTGAACCAGAGGCGGGCAGAAGTGACATCAACTTTGTCAGGTCAGCTTTGTGACATGCAAGGGAGGAGGGCACACAAGAAGCTCCAGCTGTTGTAGTGAAAGTATGGCTGTAACTTAAGCCCATCCCTGTTTAGGTTGTCAAAGCCCCCACGGTCGGCTGAACCTGCCCGGCGTTGAGCAGCTATCCCCGAGAGGACATGCACACTCAAGTGACAAGCTGAAGCTAATCACGATGATGAAGACGGAGAGCAAGTGAGGGGTGCATTGGCCTTAGCTTAATGGGAGCACACAGAGAGAGATTGGGGCAAAGCCTCAGGGAAGCCAACTCACATGCGAACACATTCAAAAGTGCATTGCAACACACAGGATGCTATGGGGAAAAACCTGAAAACTGCTCATTCACTCACCCTATACGAACCTACAGCTCTGCAACAAAACCACACAAGTCCTTCCCTTTTCTCCCCCTCTTGTGTCTTAACCTGGACGTCCCATGGTAAGGCATGGTATGTTTCTGCAAGCCTCATGAGCTTGAATCCTCCTCCTTTGTTCTCTGATAATGTGAATATTCTATCAATCTTTGCATTTCTGTTATTGCAGGGGACACACTCAACTGTCAGTGAGTTGAGAACTTAGAAGAACTCAAAGTTCAAGGTGTCAGTCAACAGTACTAATTTACTCTCACAAGCAGCACTACATTTTGGAAGCCTGTTTATTTGTCACTAGTAAGCTAAGATCCACTGTTATGCTGCCGTATAGAGAAGCATTATTAGCCTTCCATAGTGCAAACACAAGCTACAGCTTACAGCACAAGTAAAAAATATATGTAGGATATGGATCTATAGTACAAAGTCCAAGTGCTTCTGTTTTGGGTGACGATAACTGATGAGCTTTATATATGTAGTCATGATCTAAATTTTAGTGGAGATTATACCCTTTGATGGTGTATCTTGATTCTTACAATATGTCAGGGGCAGAAAGGAATACATGTAAGGAGGGATATATAAAGACAGACAGAGTTTAGAAGTGCAAATATTGGGATGTTTTTCAGATTTATATATTTTTTATATTTTACAACTTATCCCTGTTTTAGACTGAATTTCCACAGGGGTATAATTATCAAAGAGAAAACAAGCTACAGGAAGAGAGCTATTACTTAATAGTAAGCACTGCAGCACCTTTTATGTTTCAACTTCTTTGCCAGCTACAAACTGGTTTTAGAGAGCATTACTGAGAGTGCTTAAAGTACAGTTTGGGTGTGGGTGATGTGGAAGTGGACGCAGTGGTTATAGGATGGATGCCAGACTTGCAATATCTCTGTGACTGCCAGCCAGGGACGGGGACACACACACACACACACACACACACACACACACACACACAGAACCAGATCTACCACACTGATACATGTGCCTGGCTCCGTTGCCATGGAAACTAACAGGCCTCCCATTGACAAATCTTCAGATGCAGATGTGTGTATGTGTGGTTTGTGTAAGTGTACAGTATGTGCATGTGCATGGGTGCTTGCGAGTGCATACGTGCATTTGCATTTCAGAGCTTGCAGTGTGTGTAAGAATGCATAAGGGCACCTTTCATTCAGACACGTAGATCAATGCATGCAAGTTCATTTCATCCACATTCCCACTCATGAGTATGGAGCATGTGTCAATTCTGAAATTCAGAAGATAAATTCAAAAAAGTATTATGGGAATTGATACTTACTCTGAGGAGTCTATAAAGTATATTCCAAGGGCCCCGATGCTCAGCGCAAAGACTAACACCACCTGAGGACAGAGACGGATATAAGACAAGTGAGTTTCATGCCAAATGCTTTTCATAGTGATGAAAAAGTGTACTAATTCTATGCCCTAATATACTGTACAGTGCACATTAAAGGACACATCCAGATGGGATGGGCAGAGTAGGCAACACCAGTTACAGTATCTGTAATCAAACAGTGACTGGCCTCATGCAGATGGACATTTTCAAAATGCACCGGCTAAATAATGAATGCTCATGTCAGCGAATACAGCCTAGTGAATGCAGGCGGTGTAAGTAACGTCGAGCCAGCATACTCATAAGAGGGAAAGGGAAAGAAAGGCCACACATCTATAAGTCTAGCCCTCCACAAGAGCAGTGATAGTGTGTGGACGGGGTGTTGAGAGGAAGTGCTTACAAAGGACCATAGTTCCCATGTGTTGACGTCTTCTCCTCAACTATGCTGAGTCAAGGCATGTATTGTGTGAGATGTATTGTGTCCTGGCTGGACTGTGGGCTATATAATGTCACAAAGTACAGTGCAGTGCAGACTGTATTGTGAGACAAAGTAAGGTAAGGTACAGTAGTGGCCATTGTAGAGATGCCTAAGCCCAGCATATATTCTGCAAAAAATGTCATTTAATCTTGTACTGAACCTTAAAATTAAATTTTTTAAAACAGTTAAGTCAGGTTAGGTCAGGTTATCCTAAATGCTTACTAATCCTAAAAGGTCAGTCCTGTTTGATGTGGGAAAACAGGACCTGCTTAAACATCGGTCATCAAGTGTAAATATCAGCTTCCTCTTGTTCCACATCCTCGCAAAAAACACCACCCTGTAACTGTGTCTTGTGCAATAATCCCCACCAGCAAATTGCGCTCACTAACATCAGAATTCACATCATCATCATCACCATCATAAACAGCTGCAATAACTGACCAGCGCAGGGATGCAAAATAGTTCCTGTCCTGTGATCCTTTCTCCTATTCAGCCATCACACAATAGGAGCCTTCTGTCCTGGCTGATTGTACCATCCATTATTGATGATGGGAGCTTGATTACTTTCATACAATCGTTCTTTGGCTTGATCCAACGCATTGTGGCTGAGGTAATAAGTTTACACCCCCCTTGCATTTTTAATGGTTGCTGCTTGAATGAAGGATGATGGCGATCCTGGGTGCAGAGTTGTGCAGGGCTGGAATAACCTAACAAGCTTACGGCATCAGTGACACTCGGCACAAAGGAGATGGGGAGAAGGCTCAAGCTGAAATGCTAAAATGAATGAATGAATGAATGAATGAGAGGCACTCCTCTGGTCTGATTGGGTAAGCAACCGGTTGGCTGGAGTGCATTATCTGATCCAACCACCTACCCATTGGCTACACATGAATTAGACTATGTAGTTTTCCCCACAAGAGGGCACAGTATCCTTATAGTGAGTTAGCTTTTCACAGGTGCACAGTGGATGCCATTGTGAGTAAATCCCTTCACACACAAGACAAATATGTGCAATATGTAAGTGTTAATATTGCAGACAGTTGAAAATAGTCTCCACATGAACATATTCCTAGAGCCGAGCCCATATATATGGATAGTTGACTATAGTATGTAAGGAGTGTTGCAGAATCCTCTCTGACACAGCCAGTTCCCCTAATACTGAGAAGCACGATTACATGGGTAGCATGTGAATGCATGCATGCACATACACGCACTGACATATCCTTGAAGCTAATTTGTGCCTCTCCTGTCTGTCGGAGAAGCAGGGTGATGGGGACTGAGAAACAGAGAGGGAGAATGAAAGAGAGACAGAGGAAAACACAAAAAGAGACAAAAACAACATAAAAATGGAGAAAAACACAAAATACAAATAAAGAAGGATTGGAGTGGATAGAGAGAACAGACAGAGAAAAGAAGAGAGCTGGAGAGAGGAGCAGAGAGAGGAGGAAGTATGACTGAGCTGTGGTTGGTTGCTGAAAAGCTGAGCAGTGAACAGTGAACACCCACAGTTGAGCTGCGGAGATAAGAAGCGTCATCATCTTAAACTGACCCAGTTATTCAGCTGTGAATGTGAATCTCTCTCTCTCTCTCTCTCTCTCTCTCTCTCTCTCTCTCTCTCTCCAATATATCTGTATACAATATATTTTTATGTGCTTCAACCTATCAGTGCTTACAGGCAATTTTCCACGACAGGACACATTGAGATTGTAGACGTCTGCGAGATCGGAGTGTCTCTAAG
>OOFE01007862.1:1173-32166 GCA_900323365.1 Monocentris japonica | reverse complement strand
AGCGATGGAAGAAGGTGGCCTGGTCTGATGAATCACGTTTTCTTTTACATCATGTCGATGGCTGGGTGCGTGTGCGTCGTTTACCTGGGGAAGAGATGGCACCAGGATGCACTATGGGAAGAAGGCAAGCCAGCGGAGGCAGTGTGATGCTCTGGGCAATGTTCTGCTGGGAAACCTTGGGTCCTGGCATTCATGTGGATGTTACTTTGACACGTACCACCTACCTAAACATTGTTGCAGACCAAGTACACCCCTTCATGGCAACGGTATTCCCTGATGGCAGTGGCCTCTTTCAGCAGGATAATGCACCCTGCCACACTGCAAAAATTGTTCAGGAATGGTTTGAGGAACATGACAAAGAGTTCAAGGTGTTGACTTGGCCTCCAGATTACCCAGATCTCAATCCAATCGAGCATCTGTGGGATGTGCTGGAAAAACAAGTCCGATCCATGGAGGCCCCACCTCGCAACTTACAGGACTTAAAGGATCTGTTGTGAACGTCTTGGTGCCAAATACCACAGGACACCTTCAGAGGTTTTGTGGAGTCCATGCCTCGACGGGTCAGAGCTGTTTTGGCGGCACGAGGGGGACCTACACAATATTAGGCAGGTGGTTTTAATGTTATGGCTGATCAGTGTATATGAGTTAATTGGACATACTGCATAAATAAACAACATTTATCCACTAATATACGTTGTGAACACAAAAAAATACAAAAGCAAACTGTTGTGCTTCTCCCCCCAGGCCATTTTTCCTATTTTTGCAATTTAAGATTGGTCACAGAAGGCGTTGCATATAGATTCACCCCTATAGGAAGACAGGGAGATAAAACACAGACCATCACAAAAGCAACCCACAGATCCTTTCACTGCTCAGTACAAACAAGTCTTGGCCTCCCAGGAGTCGCTGTTAAACTGGGATAAAGTTACCGCAACCAGGCACGAAGGCAGAAAGTTTGCATGGAGTCATGAAGCGAGGCAGGTACCTTGAAGGAGGGGGAGAGGTAGTTCTTGAGGAACCAGAACTTGACAGGGGTTTTGGTATGCCGAAGGACGGACAGCATCATTATTCTGGAACAGAGGCGGAGATGGAAAGAGTGAGGGGTGAGTCTCGGAGGAACACGGCTAAAAAGTAAAGTGGCGTGTGGAGCTTTCAAGTGTGTGGGTGTGTGTGTGTGTGAACTGAAAGTGACCCACCTCAGAAAGCGCTCATACAAATGGCCTGAAGCCACAGAAAAGATGTTCAGGATGTCCTCTTTCTTCTTCCCTCCATCATCTGACCTGGAGCCGCCACCTGTGATGCTGTAAAAGCCCACATTATGCATAAGCCTGTGCCTTTTGATTGATGCATACTTTTCATACAGCAAAAGCAAATCACAACTAAGCCAGTAGCAACCATGCTTTCGTAGAGCCAGGAGCAAAAAAAACACTGTATTCAACAGCGGACACAGAAATCACTGCAAACCATGCATTACTTTGCAGGAAGATGAGATGCTTTTTTTTCATGAAAGAATTACAAAGAGAGTAACAATGCTCTAATAGACCAAGATTGTGTGTTGTACAGCAGAAAGTGCCGTTTTCCTGCTGGCCCTCTTCCAGAGAGCCGAAATAATCAACTCATTAGAGCGCAGACACAGCGACAGTAGCTGGAACATTTAGACAGCTCCTTCTGCTTACCTCCCCACATAGCTAATAGACAGCTGGTAATACAAGCTAAAGAATCTAAAAGGATGAATTTGTGTCCAGTCATTAAACAGTAACACAAATGCACTGGTAAATTTAGGATGAGAGTGACATGGGATTTGAATTGCAGCTGCTATATAGAACGGCTAGAGAAGGACGTGCCCAGGTCCTAGTCAGTACATTTCAGTTTTGTACTGTACTTTTTTTAATAATGTCTTTGGGCAATCCCTCCCCATATAATGCATTTACGCTGAGATAACAGACTGGTTTAGACTCAGATAAGGGCAAAATCCAAAGGACACTTCTGAAAACTTTTGAACACACCAACATACCCTAACCGCTGTGAAAGAGCAATGGATCATGATGCAAGGCACATTTGGTGGACAGAAATCAGGACTTGTGCTGCAGGGCAGGGTTGTCTGCAGTCAAACTGTGTGTCCTTGTTTTTAACAGACTGCTGATGAGGGGAGAGTGTCTCTTCCACACTCAATCACCACCACAGCCTGGGCCCCGGGCTCCAGGAAAAGACTACTGTGAGAGGGAGATGTGGAAGGAGGGGAGGGAGCAAGCCGTCTGCTCTCCATGTCCTCTATCCTCAACTCCAACTTTCTCTCGCTATCTCTCTCTAAGACACACACACACACACACACACAGACACACACAAATAGTCCAACTTGACATCGTCTTTCCCACACTTTACTTCATACAAACAATTCTCAATCCTGAGCCAAGAGGCTACATGGTTTTTTACCTTTCCTGTCATTTGTTCTCTGTCCTTCTCCATACATGTAGTGCATCTCCACCATATCTCATTCTCAAGCCAAAGCACTGCTCTCTCTCTGGTTGAGTGATCTGGCTTTTGGGGTGTCACCACATCGCTGTGGTCTGGGGGATACCCATTTCCTGCCATGGCTAAGCCAGCCATTATGAAGGGCCTCCATTTGAGAGGTAGATAATGCCATCTGCAGAGCTACAGCGGGACCCCGAGATAAGCGGCTTTAGCAAGTCAGGTGAGAGCCCATTAGGCTGACTCACGCCAGACAATCCAGACCTCTGGAAGGACCCACAGAGATCTGGTTGAAGCCTGAGCAGCGGCCAGCACCAACTCCAGAGCTGGACCAAAGTCCACTTCTGCCTTTTCTCTCACTCTGTAACTTCAATAGCCTCATCGTCTTACTATACTGGAAGATCATCCAGAGAGAAACACAAGACGTGTGTGTGGAGTCTTAGGCCTATATGGATCTTTCTACTGATGCATCCTTTCAAGTATGCTTTTGTGTGTGTGTGCAGAAAGACAGATAGACAAAGGGAAAGATAGACAGAACATATATATATATTTTAAAACATTTCACAGGATTACAAATAATGAAGGTAGCCTACTGAAAGTAACCTAGATGCCTCTTCATGAACGGAGATCACGTTTGTTTGTGATCTTATTATCTCAAACCACAAGTCCATTGATTCAAAAAGGAAATTGTTAGGCTATACATTAATCTAGTTGCCATTTATTAAGTGCATTGCCCCATGATCATTTCCTTGTGAAGTGGCAAAACAACACACCGAGGAAAAAAGGGGAAATACAATTTCTAGTGTATAGAAATTTTGGCACAAGACTGGCTGCCTGTCTACATGTACCATTGTAGAAAGTAGTGCAAAACAAACAGTTGCCAGGTCATGGCAATTTATGAAAATCAAAGAAAGGTTTGTGAACCCTTTTGAATTACCTTTGAATTACATGCTTTGGGTGCTTTTGTGGTTGATATTTTGAGTATCCATTGGCCCTATAGGACTTTACTGGAGAGCCACACAACCAGGCAAACAAGACGTAAATCACTCTATAGTGAGGCAACTGATGAGGTTTTGGTAAGAATCAATCAATATGTTGGAAAATGATTGGAAAATAGGATCCAAGTTGAAAATGGCCAGAGTTATGTTTTAAAGTTTGCTATCTGAAATGAGACAGTATTTCAAAAAACAGATTATTCTATCCTGAAAAACAAATATTTTGGAAGTGAAGGGACTTTGTCTCAGCTTTGTTAGCAAGAAAGACAAGTTTGAAAAGGTTTTAAAGGAAACCAACGTTCAGAATTGCTGTATACAGTCTAAATATGGCATGTGAGTAACGGTAATCCCAAATGTTGAACACATTTCTGCTAGTGTGGCACCTTACCCTGAACGAAGGGGCTGAACACTTATGCAATTTATTTTGCAATTATTTTAATCTTATCCTTCAACATCAATTTCAACTTTTTTTTTCCACTTTGATAGAATAGAGTGATTTGCATAGAACTCAGTTGAAAAAATCCCAAATAAATAGCACAACAAACTGTGCAAAAAGTCAAGGTGTTTGAATACTTTTGCAAGGCACTATATATACATTTATATATTATAAATAGGTGATATGAGGTTATTTACATGGAGTTTTATATGTTATGTACTGTGTTATGTGTCTATTTCTCACATTCCACAAGAAAAGTGGAAAGCAATATAGTTTACATGGTTCTACAGTATTAAAATATGTCAGAGTAATAAAATAATCCAGTCAAATCAGACGTGATTCATTATATAAGTGATAAGATTAGAACAGCAGTTGAAAGCAACCAATAAACACTGCATGCTAACGAATATGATAAAGAAGTTTTAGATGTTAAATGGGTTGCAGCAACACTGCCTACCTTTTCTCAAAAGTGCTCCAAACACTTCACAGCAAGCATTAAGTGAGGAGACAGATCACACAGTTAGGATATGCAGGGTAGAAACACACAAATGCACACACACACATACCTACAGAAGCACATATTTTTCGCAAGACTAGATCTTACAGCGTAATATTGCAGTCTGGATCTAGGGGAAGTATGAGCCCTCCTGGAACCGCAATGTATAATTGACAACAGAAGGCAGATCAGCACACCTATCAATCAATGCACTCAGTTACTGCCAATCGATTGAGTGAGGGCTTTAGAAGTAGTACAACTAACCGACTTTAGCGGTGAGGATAGAGTACACACCTTGCTATGGAGTCCCATAGGCCTTTGTTTTCAGTAGCTTCACTTAAAAGATCTTCATTGATTTTTTCTGCCTTTTTCTGCACCTATAACGAGAAAGGAGACGTGAATCAGGGATTATATTGGACAAACAAACTGTGAAATCCCTAAATTGTGAACCCAGAAGGAAGAAGGAAGGTACGCAGCATTTTAAGGATTTAACAACGTCCTGTGCTATGCAGAATCTAAAAAAAAAAAAATACTCACTCTGACTTTGATGATCTTGCTGTGGAAACTGTTAAACATGACTATGACGTCACCAGTGTCTGCAGGTGAATCTGTCCCATCGTGCCTGAAAAAGTGGATAAGAAGGGAGAAAGGAGAATTTGAACACTGGATCTGGTGTTAGATTAACTGACTGACTGTTAAGCCTGACAGGTAAAACGTATCAAAAGTTGAAAAAACAATTATGTCAATTCAAATTGCCTCCGCTCTATATTCAGTACGTTACAGTGTATTCTAATCAATACAACAACTATATATATTTAACTGATCATCTCTTATTCAAAGCTGTCTGTGCAGAGAATGCAAAGTTCCAAGAATCTATATTACTATTCTATACTTTTCTGATAAGAAATTAACACCAAATACAATTTCCTGGTTACTGCATAGAGCAGGGTGTTACATTACTTCATTTGTTTCTAAACGACATCTACAAAATGGGCAGAAGTCACAATTAACTAATGCATACACGTTTGGAGCTGTAAAAGGTCCAGAGAAATAAACATAATGTTCATTTTTCATTTTTACTGTACCTCCTCCTTGATGCAAGCATTTTCATAAGTACTCAACAAATCAAGCTGACTTTAATTTGCAATATAACAGTACGTTACACTCGTACATCGTGTAAGTACATCATGTAAGTGAAATAATTATTTTTTGTGACATTCATTGACAAGTATGTTTCAGTCATGGCAACGGCACAATGGAAAGGAGGAGAAAACAGCAGCTAGTGGACAAACCACTGACAGACAATGAGAATGACGCACTCAAAAGTGGATTCTGGGACAGCTGCCAGGGTCAGACCCCAACCATATTCATTACCCTCCATCATCACCGAGCATCACCTTCCCATCGTTTTATCCATCACTACTTCCCAGCCGTGGTGTATCTACTGGTACATTTAATGAGAGAGTCCGTACAGTATCGATTGCATCACACTGGCCTTTCACTGTAATTGTTTTAGGACTCATCTGCCCAGTGGAGAATGTGTGTTGGCGGGCAGGATACCCGGGGCCTGATGGTGAAACGCCAGGTTAGCCAGAGATGAGTAATAGGCTATCATGCACGGCAAGCCATCATGACCCCAGTGCTTACTAAAGGCAGGATATTAACCTTATCACTATGATAAATGCCCCTCCTCATTGGGCACAAAGTGTACGTTCCCCCCTGGTGCAGCGCTGCTTGTGTTTTGCCCCCTCCACTGTTGCCTGTGTGCCTCAGTCTTTGGGGCTGTAGTTAGAAAGCACCAGAGATCAATTTGTATCCCTGCTCTGAGGAGAGGAGAGCTGGCCATCTCATTCATCGCTGTCAGGGCAAGGCGCAGTGGCAGCCCAGGGTGCAGGAGGGGAACGTGTGCTGTGGGACTGGAGAGCACAGACACTCCCACTTGGCTCTGATCGGCCACCTAACCGGAGCAGAGTGCCGCTAACCGCAAGAATAATGACGCTGCCAAGGTGAAAAATGACATCACCTCTTAGCTTCACCTGGAGGATTGGGGAATAAATCTTGGTTGTCTGATATGATTCCAGAGGAACCCAGGGCTGTATGTGTCCTAAATCTTACGTGAGGATGGCCAGAGAAGGCAATAACTGTGACTGGAGGGACATCCACTATATTGCACTGTAGCTGTCCATACAGACTCACAAACATGATTTGGATTCAAGCAATTATTATTAAGGCTCTCTGTTCTGTAATATAAGAAATGATGAGTTATGAGTGCTCTGATTAGATTCAGACCAAATTAGTTCACGCAGTATCGTCTAATCAGAATGAACAGGCAAAATATAAAGAATCCAATTCACATTTTATAATGTGAAAATAATGTTTCCATTGGTCTGGGGAAATTTGAAAACGCCAACATACCATGTCTAGTATATGAGGCCTTTGACACCTACGGCAGGCTAACAGCTAAAACAGATATTGTGCTGCTGATTCCTGGGTTTGGAGCGGATGGTATGGCAGGTGACCAGCTGAATCATCCCTCCACTCTGTCTTGTCTGTAATAGCACTTCTTTCCTCCCACCCCTCTCTCTCCTGGTCGGTGCAGAGCAGAACTCCCTGCACTCATCAAAACCTTGAGCTGCAACAGTGTCAGCAGCTCTCCATGTTACCATAGTGATTTTCTACCTACCAGTATGAAATGGAGAGGTAGCTGAAACAACCCTGACGGTGAGCTACAGATGGAGCTGCCTAATTAGCACAGTTACCTACTGTAACCTTTTTTTTTTTTTTACATGAAATTAAATTTCAGGGATAGGACGGGAAACACTAGACTCAATTAACAGGGAGAGACAACTATCCTAAAATCTACAAGATCTGCAAGATATGGGAATACTCACGCGAGAATCTGATAGATATCTTCTGACCTCCCTTTTCGTAATTTCAGGATCCAGGCACCAGGATTGGCTTTCAACTGGAAGTATCCCTGTGGTGGTTAAAATAACATTTCCTTAATCCGGGAATCAAACAGCCTCCATACAGCAAATGAATGCACTAACATTTTCAACCACTACAGTATGCATGTCATCTATCTAACACAGCACAAGAAAAGTCTTGGTAACTCTAGTATGGAGTATAGAAGGCTGCTGACCAGGTTAGCCATGACGATAGTGTCATGCATGAGGGGGTCCCGACTCATGCCCAGGGTAAACTGCAGGCCCCGGGGGGGCTGGCCGGTTGACAGGTCAAAGCAGTGGCCCTCTAGCAACAGATGCTCCAGCTCATACTCTGCTGTGACCATCCCGTTCACCTGGAGTGAAACCACAGGTTACATAGGACACAAACCAACGGGGGAAAACTACTAGGGAGCACCTCTGCCCTACCGAAGGGGACAGAATAACAAGGCGGCTGGCTTGGTGATGACTGACGAGCACTATTCAGTACCTCCAGCAGGTGGATGTTATCCAAGTCATGGGGGCTGCGCACAGCCTCCACCATCCAGCTCTCTGGAGTGATCATGTTTAGGGTGAGGAGGGGGGACTCAGGGAGCTCCATGAAGCGGGCCACTGGTCCCGGAGACACCGTATCATTGGCCAAGAAACCCACATCAGACTCCAAGACAAAGCGGTAGAAGCTGCAGAGAGAGATTATGATACATAGTCAGTGGATACATTCAACCACTGCTCCATTAACTGCAAAATGAAACTATTTAGCAATAAAATATTTAACAATACAGATTAAAGAGGTGCCATGGAATTTATTTAGCAGAGGCTTAGAATAGATAGAGAATAGATAGCCCTCAAATGTTGGAAATCTTTCAGGACTTTGTGCCACCCTACAGAGACAGCAATTCCATCCAACAAAAGCACTTCTCATCGGCAAGCGCTAAAATGATGACACGTTGTGCAATAGTCTCCTTTCTAGGACAGGAGAGATGGGTTCTGTTGTGACAGCTGGGGATATACAATCTCTTCAAAGTGAAGAATCTAATACCATTACTGCCAGTGTTTCAGCTCAGCCAATAACAGAAATATCTGCAATAGTCTGTGCACCAGAACTATGTTCCCCTTCCTCCATTATTACTCAGAGCTGTCGCAGAGGCTAGCTCTTTATACTAATTGCTTTTCTTTTATATGCCCTCTGACATTGAAGCGTCATAATGAGTGGGGATAACGTGCCAGACGATCAACATTACCAACACCTTTTCTTTTTACTTAGAAAGCCATCTTCCTATCCCCGGAGGTGCATCATCACATTTTCACACAGGAAGATTTTTCAAAAGTTAATTTCAGCCACAGCAGCCTGTCTTCCTGTGGACCAGAACAGGGCAGTTAGAGAGGGGCTGTTGACTCCAGGGTGAGAAGGGAGCTGCATATGAAGTTGGGGGGGGGGGATTAAATTACTAAGCCATAACCCAGTCACCAGAGGAAACACTCTCTCTTTATTGGATTGGTCCCAATTTGAAGGGTGACCAATTTCCCACAGAAATAAAACTAGGAGGTGAGCAGCCAACTGGACTCTCTCGCCGTCTCACCGCTATCCCCAACTTATGGGAAGTATACCAGTGAGGGAAATGATCCCACTGACAGAGAACAGGATCTACGTGTGCCACTGACGGCAGTATCTCCAGGTGTGAGCTATAGGATTGCCAAGCTTGCGGCTCTGCAGGGGAGATGAAGCTGGGCAGGAGCAGGCTTGTGTTTACTCACTCATCTGCTGTGTGGAATTAGAGGGCCCTCCAAAACATCCCCTCGTGATTAGGCTCTTTAGGACAAGATTTTAAAAAATTCCAACAAACCTCCATGGTCACATTTTTCTGCCTGACAATATGGTATAATTGCTTCCTATAGTTAAAAAGGGGCAATGAGTGAGACCTTTACTGCCCCACAGCACAAGTTCAAGTTTCAAAGTTGACCATAATAAGTCTGCAAGGGTTTGCTAGAGTTGTCGATCAATACCAATAACTCATTGATTCCTTGGCCAGATGCTAAGATTTCTGGCTTTTAAACTCCCTTTTCGGCCTGTACTCTGTTTTGGAATAAAAACTTCTCGCCCACTTGAATTTCAAAACACCTTCAACACTTCCCCTCACCTACGAGGGCACCTGGCATTTTAACCTAGTCAGGAATGGAAGATGGTGCTGAGTGAGAAACTAACATTGCAAGCCATTTCAGCTGTGAAAAAGCAAATGAGTATTATTATTATTACATTGTTTTGCATCGTGATATATCACTGGATGCTTCTGTAGGGTTGCTGCGCTAATAAGCTAGCTTACTAGTCTCGATTGTGAAAATGTGACTTTATTGTTTGTGACGGCCACTGTCACTCAAGGAGGCAGGAGGTGTCCGGGGGGTGGGGACTGACAGAGTGACAGCATAGGAGGAGATAATTTCTACTGATGTTGTTGCAATTCCTACTGGTCGCTGCTAGATGTCGATGAAGGTCATAGATTACTTAAAGCCCCTGTAAAGTGAAGGTTAACTTCCCAAAATATGTCTGCCATGTAACCTTCGCCATTTCAGGATACTACAAGCACCAATTATTCTTACACAGTGGAGCATAATTAATTACATGATTAATGTTTCTGCTAATACAAAGGTGAAAAAACTTCCCAAATGATTCCCAAATTACAAAATGACGAAATTTACCCAGTGGTCCTTTTGAATGTTAATGAACAATTTTAACCTTTCATTTGTCTTTGTGGGTTGTTTTTTTTACACTGCATGACTTGAACCTCAACAGTGCACGCTGTAAGCAATTTGCCCTGAGATGCAAGGGGAGGCCCAAAGCAATAAGGTGGTGTTATTAAGCAGATTGCATCTGTGCAGTACAATCTTAGAGAGGGAAGGAGGGAGGGAGGGATGCTAAGTCTGGGCTGGTCGGAGGATACACATTCAAGCTGAACAGTAAGTTTAATTACTGTTGGAGCTGGAGCTTACCTCTTCAGGGGCATCTCGGACAGCTTGGCCCTGCAATTCATAAACACCTGCAGTTTCAGATTGACCACTTGACTGAGCACCTGCAGGCACAGGGGGACAGACCCAGTTAGTGTTAAGAACAAAACAGAGCCAGCCCAGCAGAGAGGCTGCTACAGGATGAGGCATGCATGAACATACATGAGCTGAAGACGGCTCAAAATTTCACTGCCCATATCTCGCCATCTACTGCACTGATATTTATTAGGTTCTCCATAGACAAAGCACAATTGTTCATACATAACATAACTGTTCAGTAATATGGTGGTAGTAAATAAAGAAATATCTAGCCAGTAGTGGCTGTAATGGGCACACTTGGAGCTGCCTTCAATGGCCACATGCACCAATCGTGATGCTGATATAGTGACGTTGTGATCTCTACTGCATACTGCAGTACACTACTGCAAAATGTACCCCAAAAAGAGAAGCTACTGAAAAAGGCTGTGTGACTGGCAGCCCAGGATAGTCTTTCAGAATAGAGTCATGAGGTCATCACATCAATATGTGGACATGAAAAAAAGAAAACTTCTAGCTGAACTTTTGAACCTTCCTAAGCTTTGCGTTTCTATATCCTTCCTTTCCGTGAAAGTGGTTTTAGAGCATTCTTGCCAGAGTGAGGAATCAATGGAGATCAATAGAGGATAAAAGAACATGGCTTACAATCAGCAGAGATGACATCTTCTGCGCCTCCCTGGTGAGGGGGTCAACTATAGCCACCACATCATAGAAGACCTCGCTTTCACGTGGAGAGAGATGGAGCACACTGAGGAGGAGAACAGCACACCAAGCAAGGCAGTTTCAGCAACACAGAGTTATACAGCCCTTATTCAGCAGAACCGCAAATCAAAAGATCCGCTCTTCGCACTGCTTCAAATGATGGACGTGGCAATTTTCGGATCTATTACAACAAAAGGAAAGTGAAAAATCCCCGGAGAGCCTGCAGAGCAGATCAGATAGTAAACAGTGGAAGTGCCATTGCTCACCTGTGGCTGTCTTTGATAAAGTGGACATCCCTCCTGGTCTCTCCTTTGGGGGCTGCAGTGAGGAGGGCATCAACCTTCATGACTAAGTCACTGGCTCTGGGGGCAAAGGGGTGCAGCAGGGTCAGTCCATCACTTATTAATGAGACTTGTTAGGAGGGCTGTCAGACAGACCCCACACAACATGATCTCAAGCTGTTTCAGGAGGTGGCCTTATACATCAGTGAGAAGGCTACCTTTAATCTGGGGAAATGGTCATTTCCTTCACAACAGAGCACTTGGTTCTGATATAGCACTTGTATTGAAGAGGTTTGGAGATGGAGGGGAAGAGAGAGAGGGAGAGGGCGACAGTAGACAGACTCTAAAGGAGATTAGAAGTACTTTGGAGTTAAAAGGTAAAGGGCATTCCACATGATAACATTTATCGCCATTATCTTCTTCATCTTATGATGAAATACTGAAATGTCCATTACAGACAGTAAAAGGAAGGAGGAAGAGACAGACTATCTGTTTCAAACAACAGGATAGAAGAAAACTAAAACATACTGCTTTGCCTTCATCCCCATCTGTTTAACTTTGGCTTTGACTTTCTCCGCTGAGGTGCTCAGTGTAATCTTCTCTAACAAATGGAAATCCTCCACAGTGAATTCTTCCGGCTCCTCAAACGGTCCAAGAATCTAACATGGAGAAGATAATGCAGTCAGAACAAGAAGTTTCCAATGCTTTTCCCAACATGTATTATTTACTACTTGTCAAGAGGGTGTTAAATCTAATGTGAATGTAGCACACTTAAAGTCACGGTTTTCAGTGATGCTGCCTCTTCTCCCCCCACCCTTCTATTTTGGGAGGAGAGCCCTCCCTGCCACTGAAGCGGAGGAATGTAAAATGATATTAATTGTTACTGCCATCTCAGGGGCTGGCCTCTTCATCCGTGGCTGTCAGCATCGCTGCTGCTGAGACATCAGTCATCAGCTCTGCACAGTAACATGCATGCACATATACTCAGCACATAAACTAAGCTTGTGCGCACACACACACACAAACACACACTCAGAGTGTAATTTGTGCCACCTGTGACCTTTGAGAAACAGACATCATGCTGACTGCACAGTCCTAAGGGAGCACTCTGAAAACAGGAACAGGAAAATACTCCTAAATGCAGCAAGAACCTACTGAGCTACTTCACAGTACCAAACCAATGCTTACACTTAACCAATGCTTTACCTCTCTGACACCATAATGTGGTCTACTTCCAGTTATTTATGGAGTGATTCACAGATCTAGCCAAGTCAACTGTTAGAGCAGGAGATCTGGTGTCCACTCACCCTGCCGTTGCTGACCACTGCCCTCTGTCCAGGACTCAGCTTAAGGACATCACGACAGAACAGCTGCTGACTGCGGATAAAATCCACCTCCAGTGTGTTGTACTTCTTCTCAAAGGCGTCTTCATCCATGTCCTACAGTGGAATAACAAATGTTTGTTTAGGATGTTAGATATATTGATTGTATGGTCAGCTCACACGTCTGAAAACTGTGTGATATATGACCCAATAGGCTAGCTCAAGGAGGTTTCTCCCATTCCAGCCTGTCCAAAACAGAATCTGAGCGACACACTGACATAAAGTATGATGTATGTGAGGCGAAGAATTACTCGATTATTCACAAAATCGTTGAAGCCCTGCATCAGAGCAATCACTGCCGTTTTCAAATATGCATATTTCAGCCAGAGGACCAAGCTGTCAGAAATGCACATGTGTGAAAATGAGATTAATCAATTTGTAATTAATCTAGCAAACTCTTAATTAAACATTGGTCATTTTTGTCTATAACAAATAAGATGTGGGAGGGTGGAGGGTTTGTGGAGTCAGGTTATTAGTTTCTCCAACATTTCTCTCCTCAAGAGAACAGGTGAAATACCAATAATGTCAGCACAACTCAGTCAGCATGTCTGTCTGGTAGCCAATAATAAACTCACATCCCTTGACTCTGGGTCCCAACTCACACAGCCACCGCCTACCTATCTTTCCATTGCTATTTCCAGCCCAGTTTCCCGCCTGTTTGAGTGGAATAATTGAAGGCCAGTTTGTCGTGGTTAGTCCCAGAAGCAAACGGTGTTATACGACCTATGCCTGGTGGATCATTGGCTATTTCCTGTCACTAATGAGGGAAGAGATGGGGCTCTCCTGTCAGCTGACTGGCTGAGTCCCTGAGAATTTTTTTTTCATTATGTGCACTGCTGTGTGGGTGGATACCACACACTACAGCTTGGAGCATCGAGCATGTGCAGATAACGGTACCGCTAGCTGTAGAATGCTGAGAGCAGGAGAGTGATGGTCAGGCTTGGCTGGACACAAGTGAATCACACAAGCATGAACGGTGAGCCGGAGCTTGGCTATTCATCAGGTCCTCCCCAGGGACCAGGTATCCACCAACACTTTTTATTTAAAGATTCAGCGTGTGGAGCCTGTTTTGCGCTGGCCCCTCTGACAGATCAAGTGGAACTGACAGTCAGTAGGCTGCTTGCCTTGGCAGCCACAAGCTGTGGAGCATCAGGCGTGCTCTAAATGTATTCTGCTAGGTGATGGGAGGAATGAGAAGATGCGCTCATCAATCACCATTTTCCCTGGCTGTGCACTTAAATCAAGAGAGCAGTAGCAGACAAGTCTTTGGAAGTGGTTTATAGCATGTTAAAAAACATGACAGAATCTAAAGGCTACCATATATATCTGAAATATAAAACAAATGCAAATAAAAACAGCTTATGGAACTGAAAAATACATCTTTTTTCCATCCCTTACCTGCAGCAAGAGGTTCTTCATCTTGGTTCCTTGTTTGAGGAGCTGTATGCTCTCCTCTTTCAGGAGTTTTTGCACAAAGTCTGCTGCAGCCTTATTCTTCTGGGTGAGGAGAGAGGCCCAGATGGCCCTGTAAAACACAGTGTTATCCTCGCTGGGCTTACCGCTGGGGTTATCCATTACCCCCACACGGACTCCCGGGCTGGCCTTCTGCGCCACACACACACACACACACACACAAAGATATGATTCACACAAAAACCACACATTCACATATTTCCACAGACTGCAGGTGTCATTGAGAAAGAGAGTGGGAGGAGAGACTTGTATGCCAAGGAGTTTATTGCCCTAATGTAACAGTCAAGGTTTCTCCTATTCCAGTGAGGAATCTTTTTTTCCTGCTTGCTGTATTATGCCTAATTCATCTATAGTACGTAAACACTTCATATTTCTTTTCAGAGACAACTGTACTGATGATCCTCGTGAAACCTGACAGCAGAAGATAAATAATGATAGTAGATGAATTTCGTTTTTGACCATTTACCCATAACTGTTGGAAAATCAGTAACGAAGCCCTCTCAGCCCTTTCGGTCTCATCTGCAGGTACATGAGATATAGAGCCGCAATGTATAGATTCCTTTATTTATGTTGCTGTCTCTCTGGCAACAACAACAGCAGCAGATGGGCCAAGGTGAAATATGTCCCTGAAGGATTCAACATTTTTATTCCTTCTGAAAATCACTGTGGCAGTCAATAATTCAAGTACAGCGGCACATAACGCCTTGCCTACATAAAAGGCACAGATTGTAGAATGATTTCATTATATCAATAGTTTACTAATCCATAACAAACAACAATATACGTAAATGCATGTGTGTGAATCTGCACACTCTGCCCTGCAAACCATTCCCTAGAATCTGAGGTGTGATCGATAATGCAATTCATAGAGATGAGGAGAAATGGAGTGAGCAGAGAGACTCACCGCATGTTTCAGAGCACTGAGTAACAGTCTTCTTCCTGAGGCCTTCTCAAAATCTCCAACTATCCACATGGTCACACCACTCAGCCCGTCCTGATCTAAGGTAAAACAGCAATTATAGCACTACAAATACAGTTGAGGCACCATATTAAAGCCGTTGCCCTGCCGTCTAATGCACTCATATCAATTCCCAACGCTGCTAACTATTGAAGTAGAAGGTATTTTAAAAACATTTCTCTCTCAGTTACTAATCCTTTAAAAAAGGTCTTCACTCTAACCTTACACCGTGAGATGGCAATGAGAAGGAAAATTAAATAGTTTCAGTGTGTGAGTGAGCAAGAAAGAGTGCACAAGAGAGCGAGATAGAAAGAGAGAAAGAGAGAGAGAGAGAGAGAGAGAGAGAGAGAGAGAGAGAGAGAGAGAGCGTCAGTGAGCTGTCCTGTTGGAAAGCTCAGTATATTAGTGGAGAATTGTGCCACCTTTCATCGCTTTATTCCCCAGTCAGTCAGTAAGGAAGTGAACTAGTCAATAAGGCAGGGAGGAAGGTAGTCAGCTTCCTCAGCCTCACTAAGACCACACGCCAACCTGTCTGCCTCACCAAAGGGCAATGTCACACTTTCTGTGGCTTGAATAAAGCAGTGTACTATTGTGTTTATGTACTGCTCACTTTAGAGATGTTCGACACGCATATACACCTTCGTTGTTCCACTTAAGCTGAGGTACACATGCTGGAATAAGTTATTTACACTCTTGATCAAACACATTCAACCAGCCACTGTGGTATCGACACTGAGGGAGCGGGAATCAATCTTAAATGGCGTCAACAGGGAAAGCACGGCATGAAATGATAAACAGCTCCTCACCATTTTTTGTGAAGTACTTCATTCTCTTAGCAATCACAGCAGTCTTGTCCCTGGAGTCCAGGTATGAAAACATAGTTGTGTCCTCCCAATCATGTACAACTACAAAGTAAAAAAAAAATAAAGTTAAAAAGGAAACATATTGAGGCAGTGTTGGTATTTGAGGTTTTAAACGAGTAGCACGAGTCACCTGGAGAGGCAGTGAAGTCCAGGTATTTCCGGTCGGTGCTGAGAATGAGAGGATTCATCCTGGGAACCACATTGGCCTGCTCCATGAGATAGTCTACAACATCTGTCCCCTCAGTCAACTGACCCTAGGCATGGGACAAGAGTGACCTCACTGTGAGCATCCATCCCTATGTACTTACAGTATTTAATTATTATTTAATATGCTTTTGTTAGTATCTGTTCGATCCTCATCTATATAAAGTTGCATCGAATCTAATCATGCCTATACAGTAGCTGAATAACCATGGGTGATACTGTATGTTTCTTTACTTATTTTCATCTAAGGAAATCTGAACTATACCTGTACTGTGTAAACTGTACCGTTTATGTGCTTGTATGTAGAACATACCGTAACTATAGGCCTGGATGAGTGGGGTCCAAAAGTCTGAGTCCACTACCAAGAAGTCTTTTGTTTCATCATTTATCAAAAACGAATCTAAATTGTTAGTCAAATGATATTTCTCAAACAAGATTACATAATTAAAAAAAAAAAAAAAAGTAATTAATAATTTAAAATGTTTAAAGTTAAAGCACTAGCAGTAGCGACAATAATGCATAGAGGACCATATTAGTTTAGTCAACATCTGGTATTAGTTATTAATAGACCAAAACAATTCACACTGTCTATTAGGAGTATATGGTGCAACAACAATTTGAGAAAACCTTACCAAATGGTGTGCAAACAAGGTATTCACATAAATTTAAATTTATTTAGTATCAAATGAGTAATTGTCTTAGTTTTTGATAAATGATGAAAACTTAGTGGACTCAGACTTTTGGACCCCACTACTTCTATTCCTCCAGCTCCGCCAATCTTAACTAAATATTATACTACATAGGTTGAATATGAAGAGCATGTCCGTTTCTGTACAGACATATCATACCATAAAGACAGCTCTCTGGAAGACATTGGTGGTGTCCATGATGCGCTGCAGGATGACGGTCTCCAGCTCCTCAGGATCCATCTCGTCTGGGCTGAGAGGGACTCCATTGAACAGAGCCAGAGGAAGGGCACCCAAGCCGCTCTTCTTGTAGAACTGGGCACCGGCCTGGAGCAACCCAAACACAGACTGGGTCATTGGCTGTTACTCTTTGTGAATCATTTTTTAGTAAATATTCCTACAAATATAAAAGGTCAAAAAGAAACTTATTTTATTTCCTTACCTTTCGTTTGTCATCGTACTCAGAATCTAGTCCTAGAATCCTTTCAGCACTAGCTTTAGGGAATTTTCTTTTCAGGTAAGCAGAGACTGTATCGACAGACAGCGTCTCCCCTATGTCTACTTTGTTGTACATCTGCAAGAAGGTGAAAAAGTAGATCAGATTTGACCATCGCTCTCTTTTAGATCCCTGCCACTGTCGATAAACTCCCCCCATTTGAAAAAGCTGATGCCAGAGGCAAAATCCTTCTCACTCGTCTAGTCCAATAATGTTTCAGACCTTGGGTCAACACAAGGCACAATAAAACAAATGACTTCTGAAGCACTAAGAGATATGAGAAGGCAAGGATTGTACTTAAATTATACTGTGAGAAGTGCTTGCTAAAACAAAAGAGATTTACATGCGTGGTATACTTACTGAGACCATAGACATCAGAGCCTGGGATAAATCGTATTCATCTGCAATGTAATTCAGCAGACGGTAAAATCCAACCCCGGCATCAGAGAAGCCATCAATCTCATCTTCAGTGTTGACAACAAACACAAAACCAATTCTACAGGATATGGGAAATACAAATATTCAATTTGCAGATGAAATGAGTCACTTTCTGGTAAGGATTAAAATTACCAAGGATATAAAAACAGGTGGACAGATGTTTGAGCGAACAGTACCAACCTCAGAGGAATCTTATGCTTGTAGAAAAGCTCTGCGAGTCTCACCAGCTCATTACTGTCTCCATGTACTGGATCTAGGAACAGCACCTAGCAACAGAGGCAGACATCGAACCTGGGTGAAACAGCATTTATTTAGGTTCCAGATGAGGTGGAGTTTAAGACCGTTTAGATACACAGGAAATGTAAAATATTCCCAAGTTAAATTTAGTATGCTTCTCTACTACCTGATACTATCCAGCAATGGGTCAGAAGCACCTAGGTCAATAGAGGTCAGTAAAGTAAGTGAAAGTAAAAGTGGAACTACAATTGAATAAAAAGAAAGACCATCTCTAACCATCATTATCATATTTTATGAGTGTAGATTCAATAAAAGGATGATGAAAACAATGCATCCTTCCTCTTTATCCCAAATTTTCTCATTGTTGGAATTGGTCCATTCTCCTCACCACCACTTCTGGCCACATCTGTCAATCCCGGGACTCACCAAGTTGAAGAAATTGCGTCGGATCTGCCGGATGACTCCAGGAAAGGTGGCTCTGAGGAGCTCCTGTACACCTGTTGGCCAGCTGCGGTACATCGGGTCACTCTCAATGTCATTCACCCACTGAAAAAGACAAGAAGAAAGCTTGGAAAATTATAATATTTCTATTGATCCCTGTAGGGAAATGCTCTTTTGGCTTGCCTTCCTCACAGGGAGGTCAGAGCACAGGGTCAGATATAGAACAGTATCTTGCTCCAGCTGTCTTCAGTTGGACGGATGCTTGCTGACAGATGCTTGAACCCAGGTCCTCTGGCTGAAGTAAGGTCTCCCTAATCACTACACAACCCAGCTGTTCGACTCTGAGGCAGAATTAAAACTTTAGGTAGATTCAGGATTTTTATATGGATGAGTGTCCTCACAAAATTGAACAGCATATGGACCAAATAGCACAGCAATACCAGTAATGACACTTACCTCAGTGACAGTGACTCCATAATGATTTGATGTACTTTTTCCTGGCATGATTTTGGTCTACTCACTTAAGGGGCAGGGACAAGGCGAGTCACTACTAACATAATAATTCTGACTGATGACTTGGGCCCAGCATCTTTATGATGGCAGTGAAAAATGGAAAATCTCAGGTGGCATTTCAGAATCTTTTAGAAACCCATGTTATTATATTTGATTTTTGAGAAAGCTTTAACATCAGGCTACCATAACTGTTATGCTCTTGAAAATCACTCGATTTTGAGTTGTGCCTTGCTGACAGGGGCACTGACATTCTGCCCCCCCAAACAGAAATCTGTATGAAGAAACCTGATGAGACTGTGCGTTGGCGTTTCATGTATTTTGACCATACTCCATAATATTGGTGACTTTCATCTTTCCATCCAACTCCTGAGTGACGTCTGAAAGATAATCTCGCTTCATTCAGTGGCTTTGTTTACATGCATAGAGACTTCCATTTGTAACCCAGTTGCTCAAATAACCTGGTTTTGGGTCAACGCATGTAAATGTTATAAGAAAAAAACCCAGGTAAGCTTGTACTCCAATTGTGAGAAGCCCGGATAAGATGCAGTTTTTCTTTCCATTTTGCATCCGTAAACTCGGGCATAAACAACCTCCCCCACCAGTCCTGACTCCAAACCATCCATCCATAATTGTTGGGTGTTCCATGATAGCAACAGTACATTTCTAGGGGTGAGTGCATTTCCAGCAGCTACTATAGCCTGGCGTTCTTGACAATCCGTGATTCAGTGCAGTGAAAAGTATAATTGCCTGTAGCATCAGGTTATTTGTTAGGAGCGTCAAGAAGATTGCGCAGAGGGTTAGGGTTAGTTATTGTTCAGATTAGCAATTATCTTCCATATATTAGAAGTAATCCACTACTGCTCATTAAAGAGGGGGCATAGCTGATGGCTGAACCTTTTCATACTGTTGGTTTATTCATGGCAACAACACTAAATCGCAGGGGCAAAGGTGCATGTAAACAAGTTAACTCAAACAAGACCTAAACTGGAGTATGGCCAACAGCCGGGTTGTGTAGCATATAAACGTAGCCAGTGTTATTTCACATCAGTGTTACAGTGTGGTGGACAGAGATATTCTGGCTAAGGGCTTCAGTTTTGAAAGATTTCCCTATTTGAAAAATAGGGGGACAGAGCTCTAGCAGGCAAATTAGCCACTGCTGGCCAAAGTGGCATTGTTAGTGCTCTTTCTGTCAGTAGCTCTGAAACCTGAAAGTCTGAAGTCTTATTTTCACTCAGTCACTCTCTAAAAGGAAAGATACTGGTTGAAATAACAGACTGCACTCTGGGTTGAATGCGTACATCATTTCAGACTTAATATATCATCTGCGTTTGTTTGGCATTTTTTCAGAGTATCTGGAATATTAAAATGGCCAAGGGGGCTGAAATGAAAGTCTGCAAGTTTTTAATTTGATAGCTTTCCTTGGCTAACTTCCCAGTTTATAATTGAAGTTTCTGGCAGACTTGGGACTGTTGCAATAGTCTGATGACTGATCCAGTAATCTACAGCCCGCTGCGAGTACTCAAAACAAAACACCTGCAATGCTGATCTGGGCCAGGAGACTAATGCACCCACTCTGCTGGACAGCACGTGGCAGAGTCTCTCACCATTATAGCTGGATGTCTGATATCTAAGGCATAGCTGTCTTCCGCAAGGTTCACCGGTAGCCTCAGCAGCTTGCCCTGATGGTCTCCTTTTATGCCGAGGTTATGAAGACCCTCCAAAACCCTGGCCTCTCCTCTGATGATGTCTATAATGCTGTCAACGCAAAATCACAAGTTAGTTTTCATCCACACTAGCAGCAGTGGCTATGTGCTGCCATGGACTCGGATCATGTTACAACATGATCATTGAGCTATTGGCAGGTCTGAGGCTTCCCGGGGAGAAAGCAGGCACACTGACGCTCCCTCCTGCTGGGCTCCTACCTGAAAGGGTTGTGAATGTCCAGATCAATGTGCAGCCCGTTGATGAAGAGCCCTCCGTCTCCCGGTTGAACTCCAATGGTCTCCATGAGTTGCTGAAAGGACAAGCTCAGGGTGTGAGTCCAATGCCAATGCCAAAAAGCCTAAGTGAGTCTAACCCCAGTGTCTGATTTATAATATATAATGAAAGATATGTACAGACTACAGCAGAAAAGTAAATCTGAAATGTCATGATTGATGTGATGATGGTTTTAGATTTGTCTTCCTAGACACAGATTAGAAACTCGTTCTCTAAAACGACTCTTGTGCAATAGCTATAGATGCTATCAAACAAAGTTGACCACTACTTGGACTATCTTATGGCATGCTGCTTATGATATCACACCTTTTGGTTCTCCTCAATTTCTTTTCTCATTTCCTGCTTTATGGCCACTCTTGTCAGTGATCTGTGGGAACAGTAAAACATGTACAGTCACCATCAGCCTTTTCCACATCCCCGGCCAGCAGTAAACCTCCAGCTTTAATCTTCCAAAATCTGTGGGCCCTCAAGACGGTATGTGTGCAGCCCTGTAAACACTCACTCCAACTCTTACTCAGCACTTTTAGGTGTTGTTATAAGCTGTCTGGGCCAAAAACAAGCAAACATCAAAAGAGGTGATTACTTCTATAGTATGGAGCTAAAAGGTGTCTGCAGAATAATAATGCATCTGCTTAAAACAAATGGGTTTGTAAATAATGTGTTTCAGGTACACAGGGATGAAAGCAAATATTGTTTCTGGACTCACATACAGTTTTGCTTGAAAGTTTGTGAACCCCTATACATTTTCAGTTTTTACCATGCAATCCTTATTTAATCAAAATTAGCCGTTTTTTAACAGAAATAAAGGATCTATATTTACCAATTTCATGTTGTGTATGTAGTAAAATGAAAATAGTTTTAGGGAATTAGTGCAGGTGCAGAAATCAGTGACTCTTGCATTCGTTAAATCAACTAGGTAAGTAGAATCAGGTGGGTAAATAATTGGTTATGAAGTTGACCAGTCAAAGGTCAGATCTTTGCGGAGGAGTTTGTGTGACACTCCCATAAATCCAGGTGAGAAACCTAATCAGTTAGGCGTTACCCATGCAGGTGAAAGAAAAACACTATGTCGCAATCTAAGGAAACAGAGGACCTCAGGAAGAGAGTAGTGAGCATGCATCAGTGTGGAGAAGGCAATAAAGTCATATCAGAAAGATCTGGGCTCCATCAGTCCACTGCGAGACAAATACTATACAAATGGAGAACATTTAACAAAACAGAGACTGCCTAGAAATGGGTCTCCTTCTAAAATATCACAAATAGACACAATATAAATATTAAAACTAGTAAGAACCCAAGAATAACAGATTCACAAGCCTCTGTTGCTGCATCTGATATCCGTATGCATCCATCAATACTAAGAAGAACACTGAATAGAAATGGCATTTATGCAAGGTCTGAGGCTGTTTTATTTCCTCTGGACCTGAACAACATTAGTAAGGGAACCATGAATTCTGAGGGAAACCAGAGAATTCACGAACAGAAGACCGTCGGTCTGAGAGCTGAAGCTGGGCTGACCGCGGCTGTTCAACAAGACGATGATCCTAACCATTCAAGCAAATCTACCAAAGAATGGATCAGGAAGAAGTTTAGTATTTTGTACTGGCCAAGTCAAAGTCCTGACATAAATCCAGAGATGCTGTGGCAAGATCTGAAGCAGCTATTCATGTGAGACGGACCTGAAATCTCACTGAGTCGGTCGACCTCTGTAAGGAGGAGGGGGAGAAAATCCCTCCAGGAAGATGAAGAGACTGATCAGTGGCTATAGGAGACGTTTACTCCAAGTAATCTCTGCTAAAGGAGGGGGCCACAAGTTAGTGATTGAAGGAGTTCACATACTTTTGCACACAGGGATATCTGAGTTATTGTTAACTAATCAGTCTTATTAAATAAACAATGAAAGTATGTCTTATTTATTTGTGTATGTTGTTTATTCGGGATCTCTCCATTAAGAGTGGAGGTTTAGATAAGGATTTTATCCTCTATATATATATATGAAATAATGACCACCCCCTGTAGGGTTCACAAACTTTTAAGCATGACTGTATAAGAAAGACAACACTAAAAAAGTAGAATTTTTTGTGTGTCATACTTCTCTTGTGTCTGAGTGGTTAATGCATTTTGGCATGCCTCGCTGAAGCTTTTGGGGCCAAATGCATTAACCACTTAGCCAGAAACCTGAAATGAGATGAATTCTTCCTCTCTTCATATCTTAGCTTACTTACCTGGCTTTGGTTGGAAAGTTCTGACTGAGGTCTCGCATAAGCTTCAGTGCATCATACTTTGGCACGGACATGATTCTAGCAGCTGCTTGGAGACTAAGATCTGTGCAGAAGGTAATGAAATCAATGATATTTACAGATCGACAAATGCACAAGGTGTCTAGACAAAAAGAAATCCATTCAAAGCCATCAAAGGAGATTACATTAACTCTACTCTGAGACATTACCGGCTATGTTAAAATGATTCATTATAATTGTTAGTAAAAACCTTAGAACTATTCATTTGCACTCAACTTCACACTCAAAGTAATAATATATGGCTGGGAGCAGCTAGACCAGTACAACAGCAAAGCATATTCTGCTATATATGGTATAACTGTTGTACTAAGATCAAATAAAGAACGCAATTCTGATTTCAATTTCATTCACTGATACTAAAGTACATTCCAACAGCAAACTGTTGTATTGATTAACATTTTTGTTGTGATTTAAAAACTAATTCTATCCAACAGAAATTGTTAAACTGGAGATCAATACCTTGCAGTTCCCACACTTTGAGAGGGGCCATGTCATTGGTGCTCTCCAGGAAATGCTTGCGAAGCTCCCCAAGTTGCTCTTGAAGTTCAGGATGGGATTTCCTCAAGAGAGGAAAGACGAAAAGAGGAAGATATCATATAACTCTCTGATAACAATCCACATATTTTTTTTATCAAGTCACACAAAGCAGTCACAGCTGCAGTAACAGTACATGCTAGAGTCTTCATAGGGACAAACATGTTAGTTTTGCTACTTACTTCAATGTTCCAAAAAGGAATCCTTGGACTTCATCATTATCATCATCCTCAGTATTCACAACGATTTTTGAATCTACAAAATAAAGGGTGGTGTTTTATTGTCTTGGGACACAGGATACAGAATATAGAATTAGTCACCAACTGACCTTTAACTTTGGTGTCATCCACAGCTTTGTATTCTGTGCTTTTTATAGCCAACTCAACACCATATCCAGATAAAAGCATCTTCTGAGGCTTTGGATCCTGTAGTAGTAAGAACCACAAGAGGCTTTAAAAAGTTAACCTGTGTAGGATTTTCTTCTGCATATACATCATTGTCCAACAAGTCAAAATCAGACTGACATTATGGCCTTTCAACATTTGAGATTTTGACCTTTAATTGTAGCGCCTCCATCAGGCCAATCATCCCTCAAAGTTTTGTCAAAATCACACCAGTGGTGTCTGAGATGTCACGTTTGAGTTCATTATAGCGCCCCAGTAGAGCATCATAATGTTTTTTAAACACTGGAGCAGTGCGGAGATGCATCATCCCTCCAGGTTTCATCAAAAACAGAACAGTGATGTCTGAGGCATTACCTGAGATATCACATTTGATGGTTGACGAATGGACACAGCCCAATCCATAGTTCCCCTCCCCCCTGATTTCAGTGCATGGGAGATAATGAACTGCTACATTGCATATCCATCACATGGGGGATGCTATGCAAAACAATATGCCAGTGGGGGACAAAGCACGTGGATAGCAACATGTGGCAGCAAATTTGCTGACATTCCACCTTGACACTAATGTCCCCCAGATTCAATGCAATGCCTCAGTGTTTAATAGAAACGAATAGAAGCCTTTCCACCTACGCTCTGCTTTTCTTCATGGCACATCTCTGAAAAGAGCCTGTTACTTCTGCAACTGAGTCAAGGCATCTGTTACTCAGTCAGACGCTGACTTCTCCACAGGAATCTGTTTTATTCTTTTGAACACTGGCCGCTAAAGCAAACCATTTGATCCATGGATGATCTCTGCTTTTGTTAGTGTTGCATTCAAAGTAATAACAGCATCATTGCAACGATTCTATCATCCAAGTAAAGCTTAAAGTTGCTACTATGGGACTGAAATCACAAAATGTAGATATTTCTCACTTAATTCTGTCAACTTTAACAAGCAGCTATAATTAATATTAGCAAATCCAAATATGCACACAAGCTCTTTTACAATAACTTGTTTTCCAACCCTTGATGATCACAGATCTTGTAAAATACAAAGGGAGCAAACATGGAAAGGAAATGCCCTGGCAAAAATGTGCCAGTTGCTAAGCTCCAATAGCAGTAGTACATATATCTGAATAGCGCACATCTGTGTGAAAAAGAAAATATATGAGCACAGGGGGACTAGAGAGGAGAAAGACTTATTTATTGACAGGTAGACACAACCATATCATTTAGAAAAAGGCATTAGGTCACTTTAAGATGGCTGCAAAAGCATTGCTACTCACCATTACAAAATGACGCAGCACATATATGAGTGTGCCCTCTTCAGCCTTCTCTGAAAGCACCTTATGAAAGGAGTTGAACTTTTTGGTTCCAATCTCAGCATAGAAGATCACAACTGGTACATCTGTCTTATTGAGCCCCGGGTATCTGTGATCATTCTTGTACAAATACGGTTTTGGCCTGCAAACATTTGGAAAGGTTGCTTAAGAAACTTCAAAAATAACTTACTTCTATCAACAACATTTATATGTCTAGTGCAGGCAAAAGGCAATGGGTTGTCAATATTGTCAATGAATTAAATGGTAAGAGAAAAATTAGTTTGTAGATTTGTAATCTGGTTTTATCCTCAGAGGAGATGGCAGTGCCATTTTGGATTACCTGCCTGCAGCTGCCTTCAGGAGCTTCTTGATGTCCTTGGTGCTGCAGCTATGTTGACCATGGACAGAGACAAAGGCAGGACAAGCCTGAGGCGGTGGTTCATCATGGGCTAGCTGTTAAGAGCAAGAAGGAAAGGAATGTTCTGAAACACACTGGCTAGCGGATGGCATTAACACTGCTAAAGTCAGGTGTTTTTGTTCCCTCTACAATTACCCACACTAAAATGTGTGATCACAGCAATTTGAGGCAATTCAGATAACAGCATAAACAAAATGCCAAAAAAATATGGCACCATTATAAAGGGTGACATTATATCGCTGAACTCTTTAAAATGAACCTTCTGGTAGATTCCTGATTGAGTTCTTCTCAAAACTCAAAGTAAGTTGACCCTGCAAAACAACCTGGATCAAGATCAGGGTGGCAAACTGGTTCAAACTCTTGTGTGAAAGTCAGTGCTTAACCTGCAACTCTCTGTGTCTGGAGCACCATGCCGTCCTCCATATTGAACATAGAATGTAAACACATCTGCTTTTGATGATGGTATAAGGTGACAATAGAACAATCCCATATACAAGGCTTGGTGTGAATTGCTTCCTACAAGGGATGAACCTGGATCAGCATACCCTAATATTCCTAAGTTATGTGTTTGAAAGGGATATAATAAGGAACTTCGTACTGTTTTTGCTGACAACATACCTGCTGGGATGCAAAGACAGCTGGTGAGTACGACCGCAAGGACAGAGCAAATTTGAGGAGATTGACCTGAAGATCTGTCAGGAACTGTCCAGCCTTCTTGAGGATCAAGTTATAGTAGGAGCGCACAGACTCTGTGAGATACATCAACATTTATAATGTTGAACATCTGTAATGTTGAGTCACCTTTTCTTGTGCAAACTGATTTAGAATCTACTGTTACCAAGCAATTACACCTCTATAATCTATCTGAATTGCTTAATTAAAAACCAGCATACCTCCTTTCTTGTATACAGTGAGCTCTTTCACAGTGTCAACAAACTGCCAGAATTTCTCATTCCCATCTTCTCCAATAAACTCACTGCACAGGAAAAAATGAAATGAAATAGGTGAGTCAGAGACAGAACATAAGGATGCTGTAAAATCACACTTATTACACAATAATAGACAGTATTAGTCAGTAATCACCAGATTAGTAACTGGGTTACTTGCATAGACCCGGTTCCTTGAAAAACAGAGCAAGATGTTTCACCCTATGGGAATACGCCTTGGACGTGTTAACTACAGAAGCTCCAATGACAACCAATCTGTCAAAGACAGACCGGCCTGATCGTGTATGGTGGACCCAGCCCCACTTTATCACTCCGCAGGCCGCCCCTGGTACAGCATTCTCAGGCATGTTATTCCTTGTGGGTCGGAGGGGAGGGAGGGGAGGTGTTGGTGAAACATCTCACTCTGTTTTTCAAAGAACCAGGGTCTATGCAAGTAACCCACAGTTTATTTTCAAACATTCGATGTTTCACCTTATGGGAATAAAGACAGCTCCCAAATTGCAACATGCCAACCGAAGCTGACTCGCTTTCCTGACAGCTCTGGCCCCAAAGGGTATCAAGAGGGTCCCACCTCACAAGGTCCAAAGACCCGGCACCATATGTGCCATGGAGGGCACCGTAATGTCTAGTTGGTAGAACCTGACAATGGTGTGAAGCTAAACCCCTGTTCGCCTCAAATTTAATAGGGAATCTGTGCATCACTGGGATTGTATATTTAGACAGGGCCCTCTCACCAGCCACAGCCAGGCCCATGACACGGCCACAGCCCTGCACAGCACCACAAGAGGAGAGTAGGATGAGGTCAGTGACAATGCAGATTTCATTCCAGATGCCTGGGTTTGGGGTCCACGAGTCGAGCTGGTGGCCCATCGTGGCCCATCTCCTCCAACAGATCTGCACGGTACACTGACAGCAGTGTGACTGCATTGAGCGCACACACTGACTGGGCTGCATAATTATATAACCTCTGGTAAATGGAGACAGTGGGGTGCTCCACTTTACCCAGCAGGGTGATACGGGAAGTAGCTGGGATATTGCCACAGTTTGTGTAGGTGGTAGGCCACCTACACAAGGCTTCACCACTGGGGGATGGGCGAGCCCAAGCTCTTCCAAGCCCTGGACCTCCAACTTAGAGTAGCCCCTGACTGGCTCCTTGCTCTTATAGGGCCCAGAGTACTGCTGGTTTTCTATTCTGCCAGGTAGTTTCCATTCTAGCTATCTAATCAGGGATTGATTAAGACCTGGGATGCCAGGTGAATGCAATTAACTTCCTGGTAGGAGAGAAAACCAGCAGCACTCTGGACCCCGAGGCCCGGATTAGGGGAACTTTGGTTTAGGAAATCCTCGAACAGCGGGGGAAATTCAGGGGATTCAGCCTCCACTATGTCAGCCCAGCTAGTGTTAGCGAGTGAAGTTTGGGCATGCTTGATTAGCCAAAGGTTAGCTCGCCTTAGCGCACTAGGTATCAGGTTCAGCTGTCAACTGTGGACCTTTTCTCATTAATTTGGTGTTTGATAATATGTCTAACAGAAGAATATGATTTGATGCATGAAATTATTATTAATGAGTCAGGATAAAAAATAGAAAACAAAATCTTGGCAATCCATATAAAAGGTATGTCTGGCTGCTTCTAACCAATAATAAAGTAGAGGTTCATGCATCAAATGGCCAATGATGGATAATGGTTACCAGCTACTGAGCTACAGGCACATAGGTGAGGCTTACAAAAATATATATTTCCAAATTATCATGATAAGTTAGTTATTTCTATCCACAGTCCAGAGACACACAACTTCACATTGTAGTCGCCACATGTAGTTGATGTTGTGCCAATTATACCAGTATGGGCTGTGTGCTACAGATAGAAGCTGCAGTGAGAGTAAGGTACCTTGTCTCTAGGAGGAAAGGCGTCATGGTCCACTTGGCCTTCAGGCTGGCAGAGACGCCTTTAGATGCGGAGAGGACATGGTGGACGTTCAACAACAACAGCGACAGCAGAACCGCGTTCCTCATCATCTACAGCGCCGAGACAACCACAGCGTAGCATAAACCTAGCATGAAGCAAACACCAACGACTGTCAGTACAGTAACGTTACTCTTTAAAGAGGTGCCAGTGCCACGTAGTTGTTGTACTCTCTAGCCTGCAACATTGGCACTCAGAGTAGTCTGAATCCCCCACAGCCAGAGGGCTATAAAGCTACAAATACAGTCTGTAGGAAAAGGATGACAATTTGTTCGCCTTGGTTGGGTTAGCTAATGTAAGTACTTTAACTACAAATAGCGGAGCCAGACAGAACAGACTCAAGTTAGTAAGACAAAAGTAAACTGTCTTACTGTGAATGAAAACGGCACCGTAGCCTGACTTTCTCAACCAAGTAGGACAACTTTGCTAAGGTAACTTTGCTAAAACGTGTACCAACGTACACTAGGAATGCATTGCCAATGGTTATAATGTTTACAAATATATATCCCTCATCCCGTTAGTGCTGTCCGCGTCCATACAAAAGGGCTTAAGGGCTTTTTTTTCTATAACTAACTGACCTACAGAGCTATCAAATTGCCGTGTACTGTGGTGGCTAACGCTTACATTTCTCCATGTGTGAAACAAACGCGAGATGAAAATATTGCTTGGCATTTTCAATTTGTTTTACATAAGATCGTGCCATTATACGGCGTACACACGGGGGGGAACGATTGTGAATTAAATAAACCCCGATCTTAAATTGACAATTTTGTCTGGCAATGCCGTAGACAGCTAAGTGACCAAACCCGCACGCTCAAAGACTTTCCTACCAAACACTGGAGCGTGCACCCTTGGGACCCTGCTGGATGAGAGATGTAGAGGAATAAGAACAAATATTTTATGGATAACATATGCATGTTCAACATAAGATAAAGTTTAGTTGTAGCCCAAGAATGTTTTCTTTAAAGACACGTGCAGATGCAGACTATTTACAAACCGATAGAACTAACGAAGAGATTGTATGTTTATTATTATTATAATTATTATTAGTGTTATTAATAGTAGTAATAGTAGTAATAATACGTATGTATGGATATATTTATGTTGTTATACGTGATATGTATTCAACACGAAATATGATTATTATTGAACTTTAATGAACAAAGTGCTAAAGTAAATCTGCTGATAAAGTTAATAAATTAAACTTGAAAAAAAAAAGAAACTCCATCAAACAATACATCACACACATACATATAATACATCACACATCATTCTCTCTTGCTCCACACCCAAACACAGGCGCATGTACTAACACACACACGCATACAAATAAAAGGTGAGTTTCTTCTCTCAGCCCCCATGCATGTCAGTGAGACAATGCACCAATATTTTATGCAATTGATATAGTTGACGCCCACTGGCCGATGTGTGACTTTTACCGTTGACTCATTCCGGAGACCATGGAAGTGGAGCCGTCACTGATACTGGTCTCTTAGACTGTATCTCTCTGCATGATTAGCTTCACATTGTACTTCAGATTACAGAACTAGTCTACTCGAACTATGGACTGTAAGCAGACGGACACTATTGCCGCTTAACTCACCAAAGGTCACACACGCTCATGCACACACACACACGCACGAATGCGCGCGCGCACGCATGTTCGGAATACACTTGAAAGTTATTGTGGATTCGGTATGCATGCGTGATTAGATGTGCCCAGTTGTCTCAGTTCACCGTCTACATGGGCTTCTTGCTTTGCACTATGTGAAACAAGATTATGGGATGGGGGGGAACGGGATGCAGAGCTTTCCCAGCCCAACAGCGACGAGAGCAGAACGCCTTTGCCGGCTTGGATGCAGCATCCTCTCAAACGCACTGGTTCAGCACAGTCAGCGCCTCAAACCGCGATGCTGTAGGATGCTCCGGGAGGATCCAGCCCAATAGTCCGAGCCATGCGAGTTCTGAGCATTTCTGCTGAAATAAGTCTGTCACCGAAATGAAAAAGACTGCGATTTAGATTGGGATCAGAACAGAAAAAAAAAAAAAACATCGGCCGCTTCATTTCAACTTGACG
>OOFE01007835.1:25130-44905 GCA_900323365.1 Monocentris japonica | reverse complement strand
AGGGCTAACTGCAGTACTTTCTCTCATCGTAAATAATAAGGATGTGGTTAGACTGGAGTGTGCTCTCACTGGGATTCCAGTCTGTTGATGTCAGTCATTCAGCACTGTCTCTTGCATGTGTTGTATCGCTGTACACACACACACACACACAAAACAATCATTCAGCCAGTAATACAACTCTATTTCAACTATTTTGAGAAGCGTTTCAGTGCCCAAGGAACCTTGTATTTTTCCCTCAAAATTTCCCTCTCTTTCCCTACAATGTAATTTAGTTTCCGGCTACATCTTCTAATCAGCTGAGCTTTCAATCCCACAGCGTAATAGTCGTCTTCCTGTGGAGTCACACCGCAGTCCAGTCTCTCTGCTGCGATCACCATCACCCCTGTCCACACTCTATCATTTACAAATTCCTGCTTTTTTGACGCTCTGCTTTTTGGTTCAAATGGACGTGATTGAGGGAGAAACTCTGGATTTTTAGCTACCGATCAAAGGATCATTTCTCTGTAATTGATGGTTTTCTAATGCTGAACGGCACTGATTGTTACTTTCTATACACATTTTCGCAGCTGAGAGGAACCAATGCCTTGGAAAGCATCTTAATGTCTATATTTTGTCCCAGTTGATGTGAACACTTTGAAGACCTAAATACTACCTTATGGATTTGGGAGGCTAATCCAATATGGAAAAGTGTGTATTCCAAGGCTTAGGGGAAACACACTTGATGTAAAGAGGAGCTCCGTCTTTTAGCAGAGATGACGATTAGTTTGTTCTAGCATGTGGTAGCAGAGACCTGTAAACACACAAGCTGTATCAGGATATTAATGTGGTCTTGGAGAGATTTCCAGCCACTCACTTGTGTTGGTCCTGGGATGCAGGAGAGAACCCTCTCAATGTTCTCTGAGGTCACGTCCACATCGTCCACTGCTACAAGCACGTCACCTGAGGACAGCACACCACGTAGAAAAAGAGATGTTGTCAGTAAAGTGACCTGCGTCACACAGCATTGCCAAATAATGCTATTAGTGTACGTTTTAACCAGATAGACAGGGTTTCCCACATAGGACTATAGACTTTGTCAGAAACTGTGGACAAGCATTTGAAAAAAACGTGACCCCAGTCTGGTCAGTACACTGGATATTGACCTGATCTTTTTAGTTGCTTGGTTTATACGTCCAAGTAATTCAGATATACACAACGCTGTTTAGAGTAATTCAATATATAATGTAATATAATGCTTTTGTCCAATGCATTATAGAGATGGAGGAACCCATGCTGACTTCATTGTCCAGCAAAGGGCTTCACCTGCTTGTGTGCAGAGGCACCACCCACCATCCACCATCTCCGCAACAGAGCTATTTCAGGTATTTAACCACTCTAATTGTTTAAGCATGTAGCAGTGCTGTATAAAAGCCTCTCTAAACAGTAACCCATGTGGGTAGTCGTTTGTGGTGGAGCACAATTGGCATTCCTCTGTCTGCTTGGAACAACTGCCCAGTGATCAGCCCAGATAGGAGAAAATCCATTTCAGAGCTCGCTTTCAAACAGACAGCAATGAAGAATACCAGAACTTACCCATGCCTTGGCACATGACCTTATAAGGAACAACCACGTATTTGCAGTTTGCAGTATCAGTGGGCTAACCTCATATGAATTGTTGAGGAAAACTGTTAAGCCAATTAATATTAAGAACAACAGTTGCAATTCCAGCCTCACCAATCAGGATCTGGCCACATTTGATGGACGGGCTGTTGGGAACCAATCCATGGACAGTCAGCCTTTCCTCTCGTCTTCCGGCAACAGGGTCTCCCTGGCCTCTGCTCCACGAGGGCCGATGCACCACTCCCAGCAGAGCCTCCAGTAAGCCTCCCATGTCAGAGAGAGGTGTTAAAGAGCCTCCCAGGCGTTTAGGGTTGAGGTAGACACACACTTCCTTTAGCTGCTGCTGCTGAACCATCACCCCCTGCCTCTGGCCTGCCTGGTTCTTCAAGATGGACGCTGGGGGTGATGACAAAGAGGCGCTGTCTTTACCCCCATCCTTTCCTCCTCCTCCTCTGCGTTGGGAGGGCCTGCGTTTTCTCCTCAGGATCCTGGCCAGCCTCTTCAGTGTGGGCTCTCCTTTCGTTCGTGAACCAGATCGCTGCTTCCTGTTTTGCTCTGTGATTATCTCTGCTTCCTTTTCACTGAAACGGACATGATTGGTGGACACACCTTGATTGGCAGTGGCCTGGGCCAATGCGGCCTCCTCCTCACCCTCGCTCAGTTCCAAGTAGAAGAGTTCGCCATTCTTCTGGACGTCGTCCAGCCATTCTGGTTCCAAGTCACTGAGGGAAAACAAACAGTACTGAAAGGTCGCTAGTATCATGGATAGAGTAGTAGTGAACTGGAGAGAGAAGGTATACTGTATAGAGAAAGAAGATGGGTGGTGACTCTTCAAGAGTGGTTCATAACCATGAAGTGCACAATGTGTTATATTTACAGTGTGTGCTATAATGTCATTTTGGTAGAACTAACTTCCCAGACCTGTTTTTCCAAGCATCCCACCCACCTTCATCTTTCCTAGTTATATGCCAAATTTACATTGAATGAGATTGAAGATAAAAAAAAAAGTTTCTCTATAGGACATTCTACAAAACGACACAAAGAGGGAAACCCAAACACTCCAGCTTTTCTGGGAAGCAATGTCCCAATTTGAAAAAAACAAAACCTACTGTTTTTTTTTCTTCTTCTTTTGGTCTCTAAATTTAAGCCTTTGGTGAACCTGTGGTAGGCAGCTCAGACATGACATCTATAAATTCACTGAGGATAGCAAGTACCATACAATTATTTATGAAGGTTAACCTCCCAAATTGAAAACATTTCCCCAAACTAAGCACAAGGGGAGGACAGATGGAAACCTTGTGCTCCCTCTTTGGCACTTCTATGAAGTGAACTTAGTAACTGCTGGCTTTAACGGGCGCTGAAACATCCTTGAATAAAATAACTAGATCAAGACGCCATATACACACAGTCCATCCATGTCACTATCATATCATATCAGGTTCCAGCTTCCTCAGCTGCCAAGCAGTGACATCTTTCCTGTATTAGACTATCCTGTTCACCCAGAGCAGAGAAACCCAGCTCATTCAGGATTGGTCTCGTGCTAATAGCTGCAGGTATCGACGGGTTTTTTCTACGTTGGGAGTCAAATTAACTTCTTACTCAGAGTAGTCGGAGCTTCTGTAACTTGATGATGTGGATTCACTGTCAGTGCCGTTGTCGTGCTTGGCACCGTCTTTTCCCTCCTCGGTTTGACCGCGGGCAACAGGACTCTCGGTCTCACCGCGGACGTTTGTGGACGCCATGTTGCACTACACCGATTTTCCGCGCAACCACGAAATGCTTCTTTAAAACGGCCTGAATGGGAAGTTTCGCGAAGACGAGCGGCGATGTTTCCTCGCCATGTTGTCCGCATACGGGCTCTCGGGCTGCACCACGTGATGCCATATCCTCAACGTGATTGGTGAGTGATGTCGTTGCCCCGGACAACACAGACGCTTTCTGGGCAGGGGAGTCTTTCTGGCACGAGCAAGTAAGAATGCAGGTCTACTGCCATCCTAGTTGACTTGGCAACTTCAGGTATCATCCTCTTCAATAATGCAGCAAACACACAGACACTACAGCCAGCTTGTATCTAAAATCATGTAAAATTCCATGAATCCTGTTTTATTGAAATACTACACAAATGTCACAACAAAACTGCCTCTAAGTCATGATAGGAATATTATAGTGATTCCATAAGAGACAAAAAATACCATAAAGTACGATACAGTCACAAACTCAGTGCCAAACTAAAAGCAAGATTATAGAAGATGCAATAATATCTAGTTTCTGGGTCCAATGAACCTTAATAGAAATTCGCTCTGCACTTTTGTTTTGCTGACCCCCTCCTCGCCCCCCACTCCTCCAACCCCGCAGACTTGCACGAGGTTTTTAAATCCCCTCCGGCATTCAGCAATGCAGACAAAGTTTCTCTGATCAAACAAAAGCACATAACCTTGGATAAAAGCTTAAACAGAACACATGCACTATCAAGATATTTGTGCCATACTGTGAGTACTGGTGTACTGACCTGTAAAGGAGAACACTGCGAATAGAGTCGAAGTCCTCTAAGTTCTTAGAGTATGATCCTCCATCTATAGAAATGTTGAACATCATTTGTGTTTCATGTTTTCGCAGGGACGAGTTTGTTCAATGAGCTACGTGAGTTGATGTCTCCAGTTTTCCGATTATGGAGGTGCAATTTAAATTCCTACACTCCGAGAGGTCCAAAATATGATGAACATGTATACAACTGTTTGTCCTCAGCCATGCGTATCCTGCAAAATAAAAAGTAATTCCTCTGCTCTGTACCTATGGAGTCGTGGCCACAATGAATACCAGGCTGAACTGCGTCTCCGTGACAAGAAAAAAGTCCTCCTCTAATTTCTCACGTCAATCACTGACAGACTAGTGAATAGTTCCCCCAGAAGCTTTAGACAGAGAGAAGAAAGCGGTGGGTGCTTTTTAGAGTTTTGAGTACTTCTCCAGACCAGCAGAAAGGATTGTGTCCCAGCGCTCTTCTTGGCAGGTGGGGTAAAAACCCGCCCACTTCGAGCTCCCAACAAAAAGTTAGACTAGCCCATGCTTTTATTTTTTAAAAAAACCCCAAAAACATCGTGTTGTTTTTTTTTTTAAATAGGGAAATACTTGTTAATTTGGAGTGCAACAGCTTACTATTCACCGCATGTATCCTTTGTAATTATTGTAAGTATTGATATAATATTAATATTATAGTGTGTCCGTGATATTCAACAGTGAGTTTAGAGTGGTCTTATCGTACTTTATCTCCTATAGTATGGCTATAATATTACTATAGAGACTTTGTTCTGATGAGGTATTTGTACAGTATCCTTCTAAAATGTATAATATTATTTCAATATTATTTATTTGTTGCTTGCATGAATGTTCTATTATACGTTAGTCAATCCATGCAACTTTAATTCACTTAAATAAAATTACCAATTGGTTTCAACAATATATGGACAGAGGTTTTTCCTGCCATATTAAGTATCAAACGCTATACTGTAAAATAGCGCAACACAAACTCTCGCAGAATGAGCGATACTGCCTTTCAGTGGAGGTCCCAGTAAGAATTACATAACTTACTTCAGTATGAACTTTTAAGTACCTATACCGATCATTATTATCTTTTACAAAGAAGTACTACCACTCCGATCATACTCTTTTCCTCGTCGTCCCCGAGAGGACAGCGAACGGTCATCAAAAGCAGAGAACTTGTGAACTGGGTCACTTTTCTCCACCCGCTTCGCGCTCAGAAAAGAGTATCACCATCTCATCATCGTGGATAGCGAGACCAACACTTTAGAAACACATTCCTCAAGTAATATACTATAGAAATGATCCCTGAAAGTATAGTCTTAACGGAATGATGTAACAGACACACTACTAGTATCTGTAGCCCAGGACTCTACGTCATGGTTGTCACACCAGTCATCTTTCTCATAAAATACCGAGGAAAACATCAAAAACATCGGCATTGGATTACCGGTAATACATGTGTAGACACAATTATAAATTAGTAGACACACGTGTGAATGTTTTATAAAATATTACAATACTTTATAACGCGCATCAATACCCATCTCCCCTTCTTCAAACATTAAATGATCAATATGGTGGAAATACAAAGCACAACATACTTATGACAAATAATCATGCAATTAATGCCTCAATTACTTGTAAAATAGTTTAGAACGTTACTTTATTTCAAATACCCATAATGCTGTGTGGTGACAAACTCCACCTCCGTGGTTTCCATTGGTTACTGTAATGTTTCTTGACAACATGGTAGCTTTAAGCTAACAACTATTGAGGTAAAACTGTTTAATGTTAGCTAAACGTTGAAGACACATAGAATGGATGGATGTTGTGGTTAAAACATATAAATTAATCTGACATTATAATAGTGGCATTCAGGAATAGCTGAGAAGATCACATTTAAACTTTGTTAGCAGCTAACTAGCAACCGTCCAACGCGTGTAACCACTCTACACCTCCTGCTGGAAACGAGACTTCTTATTAGTTCCGGTCTAAAGAGAGACAACTTCCTCGTCTTAATTTTCACCCAAGAGACACCACCTGATTCAAGTTCGTGGTCTAAAATATACAGCTGCATTTTTGTGGTTCTTACTTCAGTTGACTGTCTTGATAGCCCCAACCCCCACTTGTATCTTAGTGGAGTCCTTTCAGTCTACTGCTCACACCCAGGTTTTGGACTATATATACTCCGCTAGCAGCTGGGGTAATGCCACTTCGCGGACGATACCATCCAAAGTTCAGTATTGGAGAAAATAAGTTAATTATTTCCCGCTGTCGAGTCTATCAGGTTTTTGTCAGACAGCTTTTTTTTGAGGCCAGACTGTGCCCGTGTCCATCTAGCAGGTGGTGTCTAGCAGGCTCGTGCGATGTGTTTACAAGCAACAGCTTCGCGAGATTAGTCTGAAAACAATAATGGCGTGAAGCAGACCTGATAGGCGCAACAATTAAGCCGATTTAGATTATTTACTATAACGTAACTAATTCACCATCTGTAGTTAGCCGAGACAATAACTCTACCATTGCTCATATCTGTTACCATTTCATTCTACCGCAATGACATTTGTAACATCTTTGAACTACCACTCCGATCATACTGTTCTCCTCGTCTCCGTAGGAAATAACGAACGGTCATCAAAGGCTGAAAGCATGTGAACTACATCAAATCTTGAAGCCCGCTTCGCGCTCAGAAAAGAGTATCTCCGTCTCTTCGCCGTGGATAGCGTGACCGACACATTAAAGACACATTTTTCAAGTCATACACTATAACAATGATTCCTAAAAGTTTAGTCTTATAATAATTTTACTGACACACTACTAGTATTTGGAGCCCAGGACTCTGCGTCATGGTTGTCACGCCAAAGCCATATCTCTCACAACAATACCGAGGAAGAAAACATCAAACTAGAAAAAGATCAGCATTGTTTGCCGGCAATAAACGTAGTAACTAGTAATCACGCCTGTGAATGTTTTGAAAAATACTACAATACTTTATAACGCGCATCAATACCCACCTCCCGTTACACACATCGAACTATCAATACTCTGGAAATACAAAGCACAACGTTCTTATGACAACTACTCATGCAATTAATGCCTCGAATAATTATAAAAAGTTTAACACGTTACTTCATTTCAAATACCCATAATGCTGTGTGGTGCATACTCCTCCTCCGTGGTTTGCATTGGTTACTGTAATGTTTCTTGACGTCACGGTAGCTTTACGCTAACAACTATTGAACCTTGGGGATGTTAACGTGGAGCCAGGCGTTGAAGTGATCGCTATGACACATCTAATGGATGGATTTTGTGGTTAAAACATATACATTAATCTGACATAGTGGCATTTAAGAAGAGCTGAGAAAATCACTTTTAAACTAGCACGTCCAAAGCATGTAACCACTCTATACTTACTGGAATGCTCGGTATTATACTGCCCTCTTCTGGCGGATTGACGGTAAGAAATCACAGGCTCACACTGCTGGCCAACAGCACTGGTCTGTTAAATTGTTGTTAATATTTCAAACAGTATGGAAACATCTGTTCACTAGACCAAAGATCCTGACTGGTGACTGAATGGGACAGGCTTTGTGAACGGATCTCCATGCCCCGCCCACCATTTTGTTTACTCTGACGTAATACACGCGCGCCGCACACATGTTCGCGACCAGGAAGCGACTTTTTGTGTTAACTGCCCAAGCTCAGTATTGTTTCTAGTTGTGCCCAGGTGTTCAGCAGAAAATACATGGATTTACCATAAGCTACAAAAATGCAGAGACATATCTGGAGGCATACAGCTGAAGCTAATGTCTTTTTCAGGTGATGCAGCTATCTGACGCAGAGGACAGCAGAAAATTGAAATGGCTCATATTCCCGCTGATAACTGCGAAAGGCAGATGAATGGAGATTCGGTTGTTGTCATCACAGAAGTGATGGATCTGCTTCATATAGAGGTGGAGGCTGACGAAGCAGAAAATAAGACAGGGAGAGAAGATGCACTGTATTCAGTAAGTTTGCTTCACCCAGCTATTTTAGAAGGCTATAGCTCCATATGTTTCAAGTTTCTCAGTGCTCACAGTGCTGATCTTCCTCTAACCAGTTTCTCTTTACTTATTTCATTCATCATGACCTGAACGATAACTCTAATCCCTGATGTGTTCCTGTTCTGAGATGATTGGTGAATACCAGAAGAATGCAGCGCGTGATCATTCTTTTGGGTTCAATAACTTCATTAACATTGAGTGGAAACATACCAATCTGATATTGCTGTGTTTACAGTATACTCTGTGTATTGTGTTTCCCATAAATACATAGACGTCAGAGCTTTTATGAGCTGTTAATTGTATTTTACCTGTGTAATGATCAGAGGAATGTCTCGAGAAAGCAGCGACACTGGGAGAAGCAGCTGGCTGCGAAGAAGAGAAAAAGGAAAGAAGAAAAACAGAGGAGGAAGCTCAACCGTGAGCGGGAATCAGGTAAAGATCAAGAGAAGATCATAACTTTGTTTTTGTTTTTTTGTTTGTATTGAGTTTAAAGGTGAAACAACTTCACACTTCCCTCCATAACCTCTACAATCAGAATATACTCAGATATACACAGAGCACAAAATGTTATTACATACCTGCTTTTTTCAGTGAAATCAACTAACAAGGTCAATAAAAAAAAAAAAAAAAGAAGCTGTGATCCGTTATGGACTTCCTCTATAAAACCTACATCAGCCCTGATGTAGATGAAGCAAGACATGCGAAAACTGAATTAAAAAAAAAACCTTGAGACAACCGATTGCACAACAGGAGTGCAATAAGGCTAATATTTTGGACACTCAGTTTATAGTATGCCTGTTTTTCCTGTGTTTTGTTTGTGCAGGTGCTAGCATGGACAACCCTCAGCTCACCAAACGGGTCATCAAGGCGATCACCAAAGAGCGTTTAGCTGAAGCTCAGTCCACGGGGCTCAAGCTCTGTGTGGACCTGAGTATGACAGACTGCATGTCTGACAAGGTAGGTGGCTGAAGAGCAAGATTCAAACTGCATCACCAACCCTCTGACAGCTCATACCATACATACATACACATACTATACATGTCTTGTTCAGGAGATAAGCCGACTGTCTGGCCAGTTAAGAAGGCTGTATGGGTCGAACAGGAAGGCGACTCGACCTTTCCACCTCTTCCTGACGGACCTGAGAGAGGACAGTCGTCTCTACAGAGAGTGCCTAAGAATGAACGACGGCTTCCTGAACTATGTGGTGATTATTGCACTCCTAAAGTTATTGATAACCTTTCTGAAATTAGAGAAAATCTGCAGAATGCAGAGGAAATCTGTTCCACGAGTTCTGTAGCTCTGCTTCACCTGGTTAAAAGATTTGACGTCACGCTTTATTTTATCACGGTTTATTTTATATACAAACTGTAAGATGCATATATTCATACATACACAAACGTCCGTCTTCCTCAGATGGACGTAACGGAGGAAAGCTGTCTGGACCTGTTTCCTCCAGAGAATGTCGTCTATCTCACCCCAGATGCTGAGCAAGGTTTGAAGGATTTAAGTCTATGGTCAGGTCAGCTCGCCTCTTCAGTTGTGGTGAAGTCCGTAACCAAGCACAGCGGCACCTTACTTGAAATCCCTCTCACGGCAGGTGGAGGAAACCCACATCTTATCATGTTAACTGAAAATAGCTTGTTTATCTAGCTAGTCAACACCTGATTGGTTCAGAGGTTTGTGCTGTATGTCTCCCACTGTCATTTGTGTAAACTAGGGTCTCCCATATTTTCCTCTCATGATATATTGTAGCAATAAAATACATATATCATCTTTCTAAACAAAGTTACACAATTCTGTATATATTTATATATAAATATTAAGCATTTTCTAGCACTTTGGCTGCTAAATGTTAAATGATCTGACCTGTTGATCTGATGATCTGTTTCTTCTTCTGTTTCAGTCTTGGAAAGAGTGGATCGTGGCAAGGTTTACGTTCTGGGTGGCCTTGTGGATGAAAGCATCCAGAAGGTATTTTAATCCATTAATCCAGACTGCAACAGCTATTTCTAAACTTCAACTACTTTTCTTTTATTTCAGAAAGCAGCTTATTGAATTCACTGTAGAATTTGCCTTCATTGCTGATCCGGTCAAATAAAATCTCTTTATTAATGAATTAATATCAATGCATGTGTGATGTGTGATGTACAATATCCTCCATATTTCTGTTACGTCCAGCGGTTGATTGACATTTCCTTGCTGTTTCCCCCCCTGTAGAAAATAAGCTACTCGAGGGCCAGGGCACTGAGTGTCCACACAGCGAGGCTGCCCATCGACAAATACATGGTGAAGAAAAACAACCCCAAGAATTTCCACTCAAAGATCCTAGCAATTAACCAAGGTGAGGAATGACGGTCATAGGTTTTTAATATAGGAGAAAAGGCAAGTGTTTTTTTGTGAGAAATAAAATGGATACCTCTCTCTCCACAGTGTTTGACATCCTAGTGACTTTCTGTGACACTGGCAGCTGGACTAAAGCTCTGGAGGCATGGTTCCCCCAGGGGAAGGGTTACGTCGTGGCACCAGACGATTCCCACCACCCTCCTGTCACCGTAACACAGACGTAGCGCGTGGATTCATTTTGCATCCTCTTCACTTCATACTTCGACTCCGTCCAGATTTTAAAGGGAAGTGAACACCTCTCCTGGAGGTGTCTGGGTGTCATCATGTCTGGGTATCCCGTGAATTTAAAAACTGACTTTGGAAACATAAGAACCTCTGGGATTGTAGTAGCATTGTGGCTGGAGGGACTAAGCTTCGCGTTCGACCGCATAGAAACCCCTCAGGTTCCCAGACTGTTCACTAGTGTATGTGATATTTCTTTGACATTGAACAAATCTGTCAAAGTCAAAGGGGTTCCCATCGGTCCAGTCAGTGTAATTAATTTAAAATGCTTGAACAAGTTGCGTCAGAATCAATGGTGTCTGTTTCTTTTAAGCTTTAGCGTCAGCTGCTAGTAACATACTTGGCTCATGGACTCTCTGCACTGAGCACCACCAAACACTGGACAGCACACTGTATTATAACACTGTTTTACTTTAAAAACATGTCATTTTCTTTAAAGCCATGAAAGTCTTTTCAATATGTCGTACTCCTTTATTATGAAAGTCCTTATTGCAGAACTTTATTAAACAAATGATCACTGGTTCCTATTATTGGGGAAGCTCCTTCAAAAAGAATAATACATGTTACATATTTGTGTTCAGTCAAAGTAATACATTACATTACCAAACTTTCTGTGCAGAGAAATGTCTTCTATTACTAGTTACACTACTTTTTCCTCCTTCACTTTTACAAACCCACTTAAATTACTTGCATGCTAGTCATTCAGCATCTTTCTTTTGGTCAGACTACACAACATTTAACATTTAACAGCATAAATCCATAAACAACTTGACTTTAAAATGTGTGTATAAAATATGTAACACAAATATTCAGTAGAAATACAAATCTGGAATTAAAGCATGAAATAAAACTAATACCGCTAACCAATATTACTACCATGTAGAGAAACTACACATTTTGGATGATGCGTTCTGATTTTTTACTCATTAATGTAACACGACATGGCTCATAGTTACAGCAAGGAGTTACACATGACATTTATTAAGCAGTTGTATTGGGAAGACCACTCTGCTGCTGTCTCTGAAAAATAAAGCGGATGAGCTTCTTCACCCAGGATGACTGAGGGTTCAGGCAAATCTTCTCCCCGTTCGCCAGCCCAGCTCTGGATAAAAAAAAAAACATACACCTTAGTTTGTTCATTCAGTGCAATTTGACACCAAACGGTAGTATAATGTGACATTTCCATGAGGTCTGATGTAAAACTATGGCTTGTGCTATACAGGGTGACTGCCTGTCAGGGACGGATCAAGGGTTTGGTATGAAAGGGGCTTCTACTGCTCTACAGTATCTGATGCTCAAAAGGACACACCTGGAATCATCAGTAGAAATGTTCATAAAGTTCATAAAATAATATCTGCACAATATTGTGAATCCACAAATATAGAAGTACTTACATGACCTCTGTAGCCGGACAGTGAGATGTTTTATGGATGACCTTGATGCTCTTCAGGCTGTCTGGAGGGATGATCCTGGACTCCACTCGCAGGCATTGGCAGCGTGTGTTGTAATCCCTGCTGACTGGCGGCATTCCTGTGACAACACAACTCAATTTAAACCTGAAGGCGACAGTGACAGTGCCGTGTCATGACGATCTCACACCTGACTGAACAATGTGCTGACAATACAACTTTGAAAACGCATGCTTTCGCCACCACTACTCTGGTATTGTGACAGATAGTTATTAGTGTAACTTCCTCTTATTCGCCCCGTGACCTTCCTCTTCACTGAAATTGAAGTAGTGAAAGTATCCAAAGTGCTGGCAAAGGAAAAACTTCAGGTTTTGCAAGCTCACATTAATGACGGGGTGATCCTAAATTTCAGTGAAATACAAGTGTATCAATATACCAGCAGGCCAAGATATGACACTATTACACCGCGTACACACACACTTTAGATACATACTGTAACCTACCAAGTGCAACTCAAGCCTATCAGATAATTTGATTTAGACACCAAGAGTATCATGCTGTGCTGTTGTAGTCTTACCATTGATGAGGACAGCCAAGGTTGAAAGCACCAGCAGGAGGTAGAGCTTCATGTTGGTGAAGTGGAGTCTAGCTGTCACTTTCAGGTAGGGTTTATGCTGCTGTGGAGAGAGGCGATGCTGTCCAACTGTTGATACGGCTGTCCTTCACTGTTTATATATACAGTAATCATGTGCTCATCATGACCTGTGGGAGATTTCAGGGAAAAAAAATGTATATGTGTGTGTGAGTGTGTGTGAGTGTGTGTGTGTGAGTGTGTGAGTTGGTTTCAGTTTAGCGTGTTCACATGTGCAGCAGAAGGTAGTCATGAGACAGTGAGTTCAGGGGACAGACCACAGGCCCTGCGGCCCTGCTGAGGTTAAAGACACCAGGGTTCATAGAAATATACCATATAGACCAAGCATGTCCCTGCTGATGGCTCGCCAGGAGCGTCATTCCAGCTCTGCTCGCGGCAAATCTGTTAAATTTGCCCCTCTGTGACCATAAACAACACAATCACAACATCAACAGATGCAGTCCTGAAAACAAGCACAGTTTACATGTCGCTGTTGTCGTGTAACCCTTTCAAAACCCACTGGATAATGTTCAGAAATGCTTTGTCATCAAGCTAAAAACAAGACTGTGTTAGTTCCTGAAAAGTTGACATTTTGGAGATAAAAGGTTTTCATCCGACAGCAACAATGCGATGCTGTTGATTGTGTTGCTGGTGGTCTGTGTGTGTGTGTGTGTAGTGGTGATGTGGTGCGTAATGGTGGAGAGAATTAAACCAAAGCATCCATCTGTATTTTTTAGATAAAATCTGGATTCATATGAGGCTTTAAGCATCAGCCATCTTGTTTAAAACATCTCATGCGGTTGCTGTATATGTTTTAAACAAGAATAATACATTCTCGACTAGAAGCTGAACATAAATTGCAATTTATATAATGTTGACTGTATAATTTACGCACAACTTTTTTATTTGCTCATGCAATACCCAATAACTCTTGACGTGTGCTTACTCAGGGCTGTTGAAAGACTTTGTCTGCGGTTCAGATCATATTAAATGTGGGTTCGGACGTAAAGCCACAAGGCCACATGACTGCAAAGCGTGAACACATGTATTATGACTTTGCATTATCGTCATGTTTTCAAAACCCCAATTGTCTTTAAAGGGCACAAAATGGCCATGATATATCTGCTGGGGGGTGATAAGGTTGTAAATCCGTAACAATGGCTGAGTGATTACTTTGCCGTGTGATTTTTTTAGCTTTCACTTTCCACAGACAGGTTATGTTCCTTCTGACAGACTAACCAAATCTGTTTCAGTGCAGATAATCTTGTCTGTAACCTAGACTAGGTGACTCATCAGTGATCATGCATTGTGTCAGTTTCATGTTTCAAGGTGGAAAAGTACCACCAACTGCGGGCCAAATGCTGCTAGATTTCTGAGCCTGGTAGGTCTGTTCAGTTTCGCTTGGATTAGATGAACATTTTGGTGATGCCCGCGCAGAAATTGCGTCGTCGCAGCAGCGGAGAATAAAATAAGACAAGTAGAGAGCAGTGAAGATAACGGACATATAATTACACCAATCACACATATTTAAAACAATACAGCAAGTACATTTTTAATCACTGACTTCACATTATCAGGTGTACAGACACATAACATATGTGTAGCAGCTGTCTCCTTGTAAATGATACAGATAAAATGACATGTAGGAATGAATCTGGTGAGCTTTAACCACTTCTTTAGTTATTTTATTTATGATGTCTTCAATGTGGTTATGGGTTTTTGCATGGCACATACTACATCCTTGTGTTTTCAAATTAATTTGAAAAGCTAACAATTCACACATAGTATGTTTCACACCTTCAACAACTTTTTCTCCACCCATCTTTGTAAAAATGCCCTTCACTTTAGAGAAATAAGCAATATCTATAAAAATAGATAATACACAATTCAACAGCTTGTATCACATAAAGTGGACCATACAAAGATGTAAACACGCTCGGCCTACATATTGTGTTATGAGTGATACTGAATAAGACCATTGTCTCTGTAAATATGTATCACCACACTACAAAACCTTCCAACGTAAAAAATTCATTTCATCTTGTATCTTAAAGCTGCACTAGGAAAGACTTCCATGAAAACATACACGTGTCTATCAGCTGCAGTAGCAACCCATCCCCCTTATTGAGGCACCAGGCAGCAATATACCATTATTGCTGGTGAGCTCACTTCTCACGGGGCAGTGGAGCGTTTCTTCTGCGTGCTGTAGAGGAAACATACAAACACACACAAAGAGAGTGAAATTACATTAAATGTAAGGTTGAACCAACAACAGTGGTTCAATACGTCACATTGCACACTCAAGACTTTCTCCCATCAAATTCGTACTGAAATATCAGTGCGTGCTGTGTTGAGCAAAAGGAGAAGAAAGTGCTTGGACTGCAGTATGGAGAAAAGCTTGTTTGTTTACATACCGTTTTACTGATTTCAGGATTGTTTTTGTCAAGTGGTCATTTGGGTTCAGACACAACCGAGTCCCGTCTTTCAGCCAAGCACTGCATTAAGAAAGAGAGAGAGCAATAGAGAGAGAGAAAGAGAGAGAGAGTTACAGCCTGCTGCATCAAATCACATTAAAATCCTATTATCTCACTATCTCCTCTAGATCACAATGGACAATAGATGCATCCACTGGCCCCACTGGTGTGTGTGTGTGAGAGAGAGAGAGTCAGCGTGGTTACTTACAGTACTTCTATCTTGTTGCAGTATGGACGATGAGAAAACTCCCGGGCTCTGGCGATCTTGGCAATAGTGCTCATGGTCAATGCTCCGCTTACTCCAGTGCAGAGGCAGCGGGGAGCTGTCATCACGCTTCGTCCTGGACACAAAACGGGGATGTGGGGGAGATAATAGTTTAAATGCAGTTTCACCCTCTTGTTTTTTTCCATACATGTTTAGGCTCAACAAGCACCGTAGTGCTCAACACCAAGCGCAAAGAAAGAAAGAGTGAGGTGCCTTTCCTCACGGGAGCCTGCCTCTGTCACAGCTTGAATCAGCTATGACTTGGTCTTGAGTGCCACACTTACCCTCTGAAGCACAGACGGCGATGCAGACCAGGAGAACAACGGATGGGATTGCAGTATTCATGCCTCTCTTGGTGGTTGTCTTATTTCCCCGGCTCTATTGGATCCGACTACCCAAACTGCCGTGTCTCTCTTCTCCCTAGAATGATTATGTGGAAGGCTGCGCGATGCTTTATACTGGCTGTTACAGCCATGGATACCTGCCAAGAGGGATTTCCAGAGAAATGAGATGAAAGGAAGCCATGCCGACTTCCTCTTCTGAAATCGTCTTCTTCGGAATTCAAGATAAGAAAACAGGTCATAATGAAGGTCAAAATCCAGACTGTAGGAGGTCTCCCCCCTCTCTCTGTCCCCATGGAGAACTCAGTGAGAGCAGGTTTTAGTCAGATGTGGGTTATGTTTATATGTTTAACAGCATTCCAGTTGGACTTCAGCACTTTCCCACACAGAGTTACAGTGGATAAAGTGCAGGGCGATGGCAATGAATGAATGTGAAAGGGAATGAATAAAGTGCAGGGTGCTGAGTGATAAGTGGTGAAATAACCTCCCCACGTATGAGAATTCACAAAAACTTAAACACCCTATCGCGCCTTTAAAGAAATTAGGTTTTCTGCTTACCTTTGGTCAAGTAAGCTCAGGCATGATTTACTGGACCAACATTAATTTTCTCGTGACCCTTGGAAATCAGATCTTCTGTTTGTCATGATCAGTGAGCGCAGTGCACCCAGGCTACCTTGTCATCAGCAGCAGTACAGGCTCAACGTGTTAATCTACTTCTTTAATTGTGGTTCATTTTCTTAACTTTAGACTTGTTACTGCAGTTGTTTTGGTGCAAATTTAGGATTAATATCAGAAAATGAGTTCCACCCATAAAAGATGGAAGCTGAACATGCTTTCCATGGAATTCTCTGACCGACTGCACTACACCCACCCACCGTCACTCACTTAGCAAGACAAGTCTTTGGCAATCCTTTGCAATGTTCCACAGAAACTGATAGGCATGTTACACAACACCAGCACTTACTATTGCCTCACTGATATTGCCCCACTGTAAACCTGTGGGGACTACTGACTGGACAAAACTGATAGCTTTGAACACTGTGATTTGTCTTGATCAAAAGTGCTGCATCTGATGCTTCATTACAGCCTTGAGGAAACTGGACCATAGTAGTGGCCCAGCCTCATAACCGATTACCACAAGTTCATTTGATTGGCCTATTTCATGAAGAACGTCAATACCTCCTTTTTAGGATAGGACTAAACCAAATGTTTTTGCTTGGCAGCTCAACATCACTAAATATAAACATAGGTTGTTTATGAACATGCAACTTACCACGTCAGATTTGTAAATAAACCAAAAGACAAACATCCCTCTACTGTGTTAAATGGACTCAAGCAAGGTTGCCCTATTGTTTTTGTGGTGTGCCAGGGGGGAGGAGTGATGAGCCGGTGACAGGGAGGAATGGGGAACACAGGAGACAAGGGGGAGCTAGAGGCACGGCCGTGACAGTGCAAGTGTTTGCCGAGTTCTCATGCTTGAACGGCGCTCTTCCCCCCCCCCAAGCAGTCTCTTTAATCAGTGGCCTCCTCGACTAGACGATGCCAGTTACTGTATGCAGCGAATCAATTTATAGATTTGGGCGAAATGTCTCTTTTACAAAACAGTGAACTATAACTTTGGTTAAAGCTGTGAAATCCTTCAATGCTCCTTGGCTCACAATAAAATGATAATTTCAACATAGCTTGCGTAAGAAATCACGTTCTTACAAGATGTGACTGGGCATTCAAATAGATTTCTCACTACATTTTCAATTATACTGTAATACTACTGTAATACTACTGTAATACTACTCAGCAGATCGTGATGACAACGCGGATTCCTGATTGTTGAATAAATTCAGATATTGACAGAGTCTTCGAGTCATGAATTACTTGAGTATATTTGTTAACAAAAAGCTGAGGAAATGGTATGTTAAAACAAAGGGATATACTTATTGAGACGGTCCACCACAAGCTGTGTCTGCGAAGGCCGCGCAGCATCGTCAAGGACATCGTCAAGGACACCTGTAAGGACACCAGTCGTGTGTATCAGCATCTTCGGAGTCGTTAGTGGGAATGGGAAGTACAGTGGCGGGGTTGAGGGGAGGCACTCTTTTTACAGTTATGTGAGGGGCGGAAAAGATGATGGCTTCGTAACCAGAACGTCTGGAGGCAGTGAAGTGCTGGGTGACTGCAGATTGCAACAGTCGTGAGCCAGTACAATTTTTCAATCATGTCAGCGATGGCAGCAATAGACCTTAGACACGCCGGCATACCACAGACTACAGGAGACAGTTTTGAAGAATAGTAGGCAACAGGCCTGTAATGAGAACCATGTTTTTGGACAAGGATGCCATTGACGAACCCACTAGCTTCATGCACGTAGAGATGGAATGGCTGGGTATAGTCTGGTAACCCTAGTGTAGGTGCAGATTGCAATGCCTGTTTGAGCTGTGTGAATGCAACATGCATTTCAGGAGACCACACAATGTCTTTGGGAGCAGCTGCCATGGTCGAAGCATGTAGTCATTCCCAGAAAAGACATTTCAGTCTTGTTGCGAGGAGGGGTGGCTGTACAAATAACCTTGACTCTGTCTGGAGAGAGCAGTCTGGAGCCATGGGGAGAGACGATAGCCCAGGTAGGCAACAGTGGGAAGACAAAACTGCAACTTTGCCAGGGAGGCTTTGTGTCCCTTCTCTGCAAGATGGCTAAGCAGAGCGATGGAGTCAGTCATGCAGGCATCATTGGAGGGTGAGGCAACCAGAAGATCATCAGCGTATTGCAGCAACGTGCTTCCGCCAGGGAGGGTCAATGCATCGAAGTCACGCTTAACAGCGATAGAATAGACAGTGGGACTCTGTGTGGCCTTGTGGCAGGCGTGTCCAGGTATACTGTTTACCGTATGTGAAGGCAAAGAGGTACCACTGCCTTCATCCAATGGAATGGAAAAGAACGCAGCACACAGATCAACAACTGTAGTACGTGGAATCTGCCGGTAAACTAGCCAGAATGGAATTAGTATCCGCCACAAGAGGGGCCATTAGGACCACGATATCATTCACTGTGCCATATAGTGCAGTGCAATGAAGTGAGATGAGACATTGATAACAGCCTAGTGGTAAGGCTCGGTGAGTGTTTGGACATTGCGATGTTTGTTTCTGAAAGACACTCAGAAAGATGTGGATAGTTTTCCACTGACCAGGAATAAAGAAAATCAGGAGTTAGCATACTAGCAGCCTGAAAAACATTTTCCTCTGGTAAGTCCATGAAAAGTCCATCAGGGGTGCAATAAGTCACAGCATTCAGTTTACATAAAGCATCTCTACCAAATAAGGAAATCGGGGTGTTGTCAAACATTATGAAACTGTGCTGCAGTTCATTCCCTTCTACAGTCATGACAGTAGGCTGGGATAATGGTTCAGTCATTACACCCACTGTTGTAACTGTCTGCTTGCTTTGCTTTAAAATGTCCTTATCTGACTTGGTTGATGACAGTGTGGCTACGCTATCGACTAGCATATTTATTCTCTTTCCTGCTCCACATACATTCACAGTGAGATCTTCTCTAGGGGTTTTGGAAAGCTGAATTCTAGTGAATTGGTGACTGACTGTTCTTCCTGTTGGCCTCCCTAAGCTTGGGGTCAACTCATTGCAGGTGGGACTGAGGGCTGCTCTTGCTGTTGTTGTATTATTTGTTATTCTTGGCTCTGTGTTTACTTCTACATTCCTTGGCCCAATGCCCCCCCCCACACACACACACACACACACACACACACACACTCTCTCTCTCTGTCTCTCTGCATGGCGATAGTGGGTCATATCTGAGATGGAGACCAAATTAGACCTGGCCTGGACTCTCTCCATCGGGGGCCA
>OOFE01007812.1:14028-33056 GCA_900323365.1 Monocentris japonica | reverse complement strand
CTGCACTAAGTTTCCCTGGCCAACCACTGTGTCTACGATCCTCAACGTTGCCCGTTTCTTTGTGCTTCTTCAAAAGAGCTTGAACAGCACATCTTGAAACCCCAGTCTGCTTTGAAATCTTTGTCTGGGAGAGACCTTGCTGATGCAGTATAACTACCTTGTGTCTTGTTGCTGTGCTCAGTCTTGCCATGGTGTATGACCTGTGACATGAAACTGTCTTCAACAACCTCACCTTGGTAGCAGAGTTTGGCTGTTCCTCACCCAGTTTTAAGCCTCCTACACAGCTGTTTCTGTTTCAGTTATGACTGTGTTTCAACCTACATGTGAAATTGATGTTCATTAGTACCTGTTTGGTATAACTGGTTGATCATACACCTGACTCTAATCCTACAAAATCCCTGACTTTGTGCAAGTGTATCTATAAGAATTGATGCTGGTTTGAAGGCAAAGGGTAGTAACACCAAATATTGATTTGATTTAGATTTTTCTTTTGTTCGCTCACTTGTCATTTTGTAAATTGATAAAAATAAACAATTGTTATTTATATTTTTGAAAGCATTCTTAATTTACAGCATTTTTTCACACCTGCCTAAAACTTTTGCACAGTACTGTGTATATATATATATATAGTGTTTTGTCATGGACTGTCTGTGAAGACCTTACCAGTTGATTGGTCAGCCCGACAAAACATTTGTTGGAATTCCTCCTGCTCGTCTTTCATATTCAATTCACGTATAATTCAAAAATCGAAATGCACAAGGAAATATTGAAAAAAAAAAACTCATTTTAGAAGAGCTCACTACAGGTGACAATTTCCATAACATGAAAAATATACATCAGCATTTTGTCTTTGTACATTAGGCAAAAACTGTAATAGTCCATCAAAGAGAGCAGAATAAACAAGAGATTGAGGATCAGGGGAGAGAGGGAGAAAACAAAATGGGCACACATACTGTATACACAAACACTCAAACATTCGCAAACCAAATCCCAGAAACATTCAGCAAACAAAGGTAAACTAAACATAAAGCATGCATAACAATTCCTACCTAGGACGACACAGAAAAGGAAAATAGAGGCTGCTAAAATAACTGAGAATATTTGAGAAGTGGACCCCAAAATCAACTCCAATTTTATCAGGATATCAAAAATTAAGATGTGTACACTTTACACGAGGGGAGTTATTGCTACACCAAATTGTTACCAATATTCTAATTATACAGCATCTTGGTGAACTGTTAAACTCGTACATACAATTTTCAAGGTGGTACATAATTTCTCCATCTTTTCTGATATTTTTAACACTTGTTTCAATGCAGGGTGGAGTGGCCAAGCGTTTCATCAGGAGGCACTTTTGAAAAAAGACATGAAAAAAAAAAAAGCATGCATGAACAATAATGGGCATGTTCCCTATGTAAAGGCAACTGAGCAGGATGGTAAGACCCATAACTGGGAAGAAAGAAAAAAATATTCCACATACCCATATACAGTATTGGGTTCTGAGTGTGAGATAACCCATGAGACATGCTATGTTTATTCTGATATGGCAGCATTCCACCAAAGACCCTTCATCAGTCACATCAGTCATTGCTTGAATCAATCAAGCTCTTCAGAGATTCTTCCAATAGTGTCACATTTTCTCTATAAGACCTCCTGTTAAAATAATCTAAACAAAACTAATGCACACTGGAGTTGATAAAGGACAAAAAAAATTCTATCTAAACCAGCGCTATTCATTTGGTCTAAGTGTCTTGATGGATGGAAAGGGAGTTTATATATTATCCGGTTGTCTGTGCTATATACAGGTCTTTACAATATTTTCCTGAATGTTGAAGCAGTTCGTAGACTTGAAAAAATGTTTCATCATCCTTGTGTTGTTTTTTTGAGTTGGCACTTGGCTTGGTGGTTTTCTGTCAGCCTTTGTAGTCACTGTTGTGTTCTATTGCAGCCTACTGTGGCCAGCCTGTTCCTGCCAAAGTCAAGGAGGACATGCCTGGCAACAGGGTGGAAGAGCGCAGGAAACAGTGCCATGTTGATTTCAATTGGAGACCTGTGGGAAAGAACAGCAAATAACAGGAAAATTACTAATAAAGCAGTGATCCAAATGCCAATCACACCTCCATAAATCCTAATTATATTGAGTTCTACAGTACTGTATTACAACAGGCATGAATATAATGTGTGGTAAAAGTTATTTCCTATTCGGAATAACCACTAGGAGGTTAACATGAACGTTTTTCCCCAATCGGAAGCTCATATTTACATCATCTCTTATTAGACCTGAATGTAGCATCAGCTGTGGGTTTCATGTGTAAGTGGAGAGAGCACTAGCAGCAGCACTAGTGGAGAAAAAGGGAGAGTCATGCCCCTTAAGCAAAACACAAGATCTCGTCACTGTGCTGCATTGTGGACTATTGAGGCTACTGTTGGTAATGTTACTGTCCTCTTCCTACAATGGATTAAATTAGAAACATCAACATTAACAACAAACAAAGTATTAGATTTGTCTGTGGTTGTACTGGGTATAGGAGACAAACTAGTTCAAATGATATGAGTACAACCAGATGTAACCAATAGAGACAACAATAGAGACATCAAGTGGTGTAACTGTTAATTGCAACAGGTTAAAAGCCATTTGTTAGGCCTAATGCAAGTCCATCCATCACTAGTAGTGAGATAAAAACATTTTGTTAGCTAGTGAAAATTATTGTTTCCTTCTTCATCAGTTAAGTGATCTAATTTCATGTTGCCAACGTCAACTGTGCTGTAGTTGATCCTCCAGCAAGTTTTCCTATCAAAATCAATGGTTATTTTACAGAAGACTTCACACCTTGTTGGGGTAGGTGTAAGTTTTAACTTATGTCAGTGTAACTATTTAATTTGGTATAACCATTAAAAATTGTAGTGCGTAAACTAAGTGAGAATTTACATTCAAACTAGCTTACATTTGAACTTAAGTGCAACTGGTGCAACAGGCAGCAGAAGTTCTGTACGATTGAAGAGTCCAGAATACATACCCTGAAAACGTGAAGCTAGAACCTTGCTAAATATCACTCAAAAGCAGTCTCTTGACTCTTTCGTACACAGCGGGCGACTTTCCTTTTGAATTCTCCATGTCTGTCCTCCCTCCACTCTTTCTGCAGAGGGAAAAAAAGAAAAGGAGGTTGATTAATGACATAAAATCTTTTTTTTTTTTGAGCAGACCTAACCTCAAATGATCCGGAGCGCAGCCCGTCATCCCTGGAAAACAATTTCTTAGGGCCACTGGACAACAATTTCTTAGGGCCACTGGACAAGGGTTTCTTAGGGCCTGTGCACACTAGAGATGACCAGGCTGATTAACACCATATCTGGACATCCTGACAATCGGGAGGGGAAACCTCGATATAAGACTTGGTTCAGACCGATGGTCCTAACAGATTATCTGGTAGTGAGAAGGGTTTACAGATACAATCTTAACCCTGATCATTTCAAACATTTGATATTTATGACCCTACATCTCGACGGGTCCTAAAGTGAGCAGGGATCAGATTCAATCCAGTGGAGAGCCAGTGAGAGTTTACAGTGAGATGAGGTGAAAGAGTTAAAAAGTTATGATAATAAATACTGATAATAATGCAGGGATAATAACTTTTGAACTCCTGTCCTACAATGAATGTAAATTACTAGCCTATCTACCACACCCTTCTTTCTGATGCCTGCTCACCCCTTCAGCTCTACTGAAAAATGTACAGCCCACGTTGGCCGCACCGCTCCAGCCACAGCTTGACCCAAATTACGCAGCATTAATGTACATGCATGATGATTCACATTGGATTGGTTCCCACAGGAAGAGTGGTGCAGACATCAGTGATGCTCAGGAGTCAGCAGGATAGTGTTAGTCAGTTATATTGTTAAGTGTGTGATAATAAGTCATTGCTTAATTGGCTCGTGTGAGCAGATTTCCACCTGAGAGACAAAACGACAAAACGAGTTTTCAAAATGGGTCTTGTAGCCCCAGCTTTAGCCAGCCCAAAGTTGATTAAAATTAAAGAGCAATAACACTCCTGCTCCTAGAGCCCCAGGAGTTTGTAATGACCTGCCTGAGGAGATCAGGCTTTTTTTTAACTTTGTCATGGATTTACTATATAATAATATAATCTAAAGTACAAATCAGCATATATGAATCCTACTGGGCCTATTTGTTTAAAAATCTTCATTTTTCACCAAATAGGCCCAGTAGAATCCTTAGATGTTGTTTTGAAATGAGCCCATCCATTTAGTTCCAATAGCACGTGTATTCATCCACCCTTGAAAAGGGAACTTACTGCAGCATCCACGTTGGCTGGTGAGTCACCATTTGGGTCTGCCAGCATAGAGATAACACTAATCATGATGGTTTCCACTGTGTGGATGGGTAGCCAGCGCTCCTCCGGTTTCTCATAGCCATACTTATCCTCCCCAGGCTCGTGCAAAATTGAAATACATACATCTCCATTCTTGTCAACTGGAAACAAAACCGCAAAGGGGAAATTAGAATTCATGAGGCAGAAAAGGTTTTAGGTTGCAAATCCGGTATTATACTGGATGTTTACAAAATTACTCATTTGTATGACATAATGCTACTCAAGATGTGGAAAAGCAATGTGTGTGCCCTTAAAATGTGAACTGTCAAACTATCTGTCAGTGATACAATGTTTTTGGATTTATTAAAATTCAGCCAATCAGCTGTCAAACTCATTCTTGAATATTGTTTATGTAGGTCAATGAGTAATACATGCATTATTTAACAAAACAGTTTGATTTAATCATTCAAAAAAACAAAAACAAAAAAAACAAATACAATTTGTGAAACACGTGATAGTTAACATGTCCATGCTCTCAACAATACCAATAAACAAAATTGCATTCCTTTAAGCTACTTAATTTTCTACCAAACAAGACCTGTCTGGTTGATTTCATTTTTGTTAACAGAGAGAGCTATAACCTCTATTTTCCAAAGAGGATAAACAATGGCAAATTTCATTCACAGTGCACTGCACATGTACCTACCATTGGGGTGCCAAATATCTGTGATAAATTTCATTTTAGGTGGCCTGAGAGGGTAGTCTTTGGGAAATGTCAGATGAGCTTTAAACACGCCACCTTCACTGTGAACAAAAAAGAGCAAATAGAAAAATCAATACCAGCAGCAGTTACAAGTTACAAGGCTCCAGACCTATGGAGGTGATTAGTGTCATAGAGATAAATAAGTTACTGAAACAAAAGCAGCTCCTACTAAATCCCATATTAAGAAACTAATTGTTAGACTTACTATAGTGTGTCTGGGGGGCCAATGATTAAGACTTCCCATCTGTAGAGGTCATTATCGTCAATCAGGCCTGCTGAGAATCCTTCCACTGGGTTCTTGTTCAGCTCTGGAGATAAAAACAAATGACTATATAAGCCAAATCACCATCAGGTTCATATCGAAGTGCCTATGTTAACTGTTCTGACGTTGTGCTCTTCTGAATAGTTCTTCGTTGGGGGCTGAGTAAGGAGCACGTTGAGTACGTTGCTGCAACCACATTCAGGATTGAATCACACTCAATCACTGAACCAGACTCAAGGCTCCAGGCATATGCTGTAGTTGGTAAATTTAGGTATAATTTCATTAAGCATGTACAAGTAGGGGTTCAAGTCCGTACGACTGAAACCCTTTTGTTTTTGTACTCTGTCTCAAATTGTCGTGAAATAGTACATAAAAGAGACATGAAATTTGGCAGAATACAGATAGATCTATACCTATATAGATAGATAATGGTGTGTAAATGCATCCTGATAAATATGATCCCAGTTGGCTTAATAGTGGTGCAATACTTAAAGGCCAAATTTAAAAAATTTGAAAGGCCATAATGTCTACGCTCTACGTCCCAATGACACAAAACAATTGACACATTGCTCTACAAATTTGCCTCAATGATCCCCAAAGCCCTCATTTGTATTTTATGAAAAACTTTTTTCGTTTCTTCTTTTTCATTTTCAAAGAGGACCTTACGGTGGCCAGGAAGTGCAACTCAATTTTACAAGTCAGAAAACAAAACACACTGAAGAGACTCAAACTAGAAAGGGTAGGTACTTATTGACCAATGAATCCTCGTCGCTGATTGGACGCACTGTCTGTCTTTCTGGGAGGAACGAAAGTAGTTATTTTGCACATGCAAAGCAGTAGAGGAAGAGAGAGAAGAAGTAGTCAATGATACTACCAGAAAGACTACCAGAATATGTATTGTCCTTATTGTGGTTAACAGTTAATTATTACCTAAAAATCTGTGTATGCACAAAACAGGAAACATACATGTGCAGTATTTTTGTCAGATTTATGAAACCCTGCGTACGTGTTCATACGTGGTTTTCATGATAAATCTCAATCATGCCCACAATTTACCATAAATGGATTCCAACACAACCCCAATTGGCCTGGCTTGAATATAAATGTCTATTGTTGTGATTTTAGAGAAGAAATAGCAAAGGCATTGGTGAAGAGTGTGAAGAAGTGAAATTTCACAGATTGTGAAATTGAAGAAATGGTTGGGAAAATTGAAAAAAGAAAAAGTCTATTATTTGGAGGCCTTAGTTCTGGCTTTATAAACAAGATAAAATATATTGAATGGCAAAAGGTAACTGCAGCAGTATATGTTGTTAATTCAGAAGAGGAGGAGAGGGGACCACCACTGGAGGAGGAGAGGGGAACCCCCTGAAGGAGGAGAGGAAGTGCTGGAATTTAGATTTTGTCCAGGGATCAGAAATCCTGTGTGAAATTCAGTTCATGGTGCAGTGCGAGACTGAGGGTAAAAGTGAGTGTCACTTCAGGGGTGTGAGAGTTGGCAACCCTGTTGTATGGTTATTTAAACTTAGTTAGCAATATAACAACAATTAATCAACAGACAACAGGCTTGTTGAATTCTTTGTTCTGAACCCTCAACTACAGTTGCCTCAGGGGTCTAATTCCTTGATGTTCTATAACCAAATGTGACACAGGTAACTAAAATGTGCCAATTCCAATATTTTCAGAACTTAAAAAAAGAGGTTGAACGGCATGGACGTCCAGGTTCCCACAATCAAGACAGTTGGCCACCCTGGTGAATGAGCAGCCTCTGTTAAATGAGGGCTTCACCTGCTCACAAGCCTAAACCCCACTCTATCCAATATTATTTCAGTCATATATCATTTCATATCATTTAAGCGCATTTTTTGAATCAGCCTTCTGTGCACATTGAAATTTGAGAATTATGGAACCAAGGAATAAAGTCCATCACATTTCACAATCTGTCAGTAACAGGGAATCATCCCAACTCTAAAGGAGTCAACTCTCCATCGCTACTCAGAGAATATCTGGAAATAATTTTACAAGAAAAGCAAGCAACACTTTGACATGCCAGTAACTTTCGTTTGCATAAAAAGTCCAAATACATGTATGGTATGGGGAAAACTGGGTCGCTGTTGGAAACTGATATCACGATCTAATTCTGACGCACAGTTAATTGTTATAGTGGCGAAAAGAAAGATAGCATAATGCTACCATTAGCCAGTTAGTTCGGCATTTCACAGCTAACCGGTAAGAGTGACATCAGATAACACTAGGCTACATATTTAGCTAACGTTAGTTGGCTAAAAACGCTAGCAATTCACTGCAGTTAACCTGGTTAGCAAAGAAAATGGGTCACGTTTTATTCCTCGGTAGCTAAAGCGGTAAAATAAGAAGATAACGTTAGTTAACTAGCTAGCAAACATTAGAAGCCTCAAAGGTAATGGTAGTTAGCATATTTGTAAAGATAATCGGCCAACCAGCTAGTAGCTAGGTCAACTAACGTGAGCTAAGTTCAGTCAGCTCGATATTGGAAAGTCGTTGGGACTTCTGACAGCGGCTTTCAGTTCAAAACCTTATGCAACGTCAACACTAATTAACTTGCCTGGCGAAACGACTTCATGGTTCTATTTTGTGTTTGTTAAGAAAGCCATTTGTCAATATCCATTGCAATAATCTCATGTCATGGGACGTTAGTGTGGAATTTTCAAGATAACAGTTTGCTCCAGCAGCATCCCTTGAATAAATGCTAACGTTGCAACGTTAGCTGGGCAGCATCCAATTGCCACTAATGTTTAATTACCTGCAAGTTGTCTCCTGAGTAACAGCGCTGACTGAGGCTCCGTCATGGTTTCGCGAATGTCAATGTAGCTATGTTCAATGCCAATGTTTCGAGGTGACGGCGTTAACTTTACGCTCAGTAAACAGCGCTCGTCCCTTCTATTTTCTGTTTAGCATTCTTGTCATCCTTTTTTCTTCTTCTTCTGCTTAGCGTTCTTCTTCTGCTGCTTCTTTGAACGTTATAGCAGGTCAGAGACCGTGTATATTGCCACTTACTGTACCGGAGTGTGTATTGCTCACTGAACGAAATAACGATCGAAGTTAATAATATAAATCTTAAAATTACGGTTTTCTGATTTATCTCAATACCTTTCAACTCCATACTACCCCTGTCAAATTATGTCAAGTGTCTAAACGATGATTAAAACATTGCAGTTGCGACACACAGGTGGCCGTATAGCTGAGACAATAGTAGACCTATGTCCCGGGTTCTTAAGCATTTTCATGTCATGGACCCCAAAATAGACACACGGATTATGCCACAGACACCCATTTGCTAACATTTTGTCCCAAGAAATGTGACAAACTTGTGTATGTAAGAACATGTAACTTACGTATATAATATAATATAATATAAGTGTAATACTATAATAGTGAAATAGTGAGTGTTTCTTATACATTCTCAAATAGGGATAATTTCCAGTGAAGTAAATTATAGTGAAATTAAATTATTCCTCATTTTCATGGGGAAGGACCCCTGGTGGTCCCCGGAACCAACTCTTTGAGAATCCCTGGCCTATATGATGATGACCACAAAAGAAAACACACAAACTTTCTGGGGAAACCTTATTTTGTGGATTTATAGCAGAAGGTTTGTATACTGATTTTTCTTCACTGTTCAAAGATTTGGATTTGGCTTCTATCATTTCAGTAACCTCCTTTTAATGTATTTGAAAATGAGGCCAATCAATATGTGCTAACAATTTCTGCCTCCACTAACAGAAAAGGTGTACAAACAATCAATCAATCTCTGTGCATTTTTCAAGCATTTGTGTAACTTTTACACCGTCCCTGGCAAACCCATGTTGTAATACCATCCAAATATCAGAGATAATGTTACCATAAAGTAGAAAGGTTAATACAATAGTTCAGATGAGTTGATATTATCAGTTGTGGATTTTACTGCATGGGGACTCTTTAATACAGAGTCACCCATTACGTAACTGATATTAGATGCAGAGACTTGAAGTGATGAGCTGTAAGACGAGGCTTTCAAAGGACCAACCCAGCACTGGTCACGCCGCAGTAGCAAGAGGGAACCACAACTTCAAGGCCATGTGGTGGGCAGCAGAATTAATTGGCATTAATATCCTTCACTGTATTAACCCAAACTTTTATGTAGCTATAGCGAGTATATCTAGTGGTTAAGAGGTAGCTCCTGAATTGTTATGTGTTAATGTCAGTAGGCTATGGCAATTTAATAAACCATTATGTGACTAACCTTTGACTCTATTTGTCATTTGCACAGGAAAGGGGAGCATCCAGTGGGAATCTTAGCAGACGTGCAGCTGCCTTTGCCATCAATGTTTGTAAAAAAAAAAAAAAAAAGCCACTTATCTCAGTTATTGCACCATCATCACAGATCACCATGTTGGAGTAAGCCTCTGTTGGAGTAATAGGTTATTAAAGAGTGTCAAAGCACATTGAACTAGTTATCTTTGTGTTTGATGAGTGTACTATCCCATTTTCCCACGTTTTTCTTTATTTTTTGTGTTGCAGAGGAATGTCAGTGACATTGTTTCAGAAGTGCAACAATAACGCAGAGTAATAACAACAATGAAGCAAGGGGAAATTGATAAAAACAAATAAATATAAATAGTAGAGTAAATAGTAAATGGCAGTGATTTGGGGTTGTCTGGGGGTTGGATTGTACTTCATAGGGATCAGGACAGTCCTGGTCTTGGAGAAAGGGCTGAAGGGGGCTTCAAAGTCACAGGGCAGGTTGAGTCATACATGTGTCATAGCTGGAGCTAAGGGTTGGGGGCAGCACACACACACACATACACATTCAACAGGGGTGGGGGGGTAAAAGAAACAAAAAAAATGGTCATCTGGTCTAATCATCCAAGAAATAAGGTTACACCAGAAAAGGAAAGAGGACTGTGGCCAAAACAAAGACATAGCCATTGGAGTGGGGGTGGGGTATGGACCCTAGTAAGGCTAAGGGAAAGGTTATACCAACAAACCAATATAGTGGAACGATTGTGGAAAGAGAAACATCATTACATAAAAGCATGTCTGTTGGAATTGATCTTAGGAAATGATTTAGAAGACAACACTGATTCTGCTCATCTGAGCTCCTCGGAAGGGCAATCCAAAGACAGCGGACACCCGGTCTCCTTTAGTCTTGAGTCTAGATTTAGCAATGACCAGAAGGCACAGAGGACAAACAGGGGATGCCTTGATGTTTTGGTTTTCTCAGTGTGTTTGGCCTCAGTTTGGTAATGCTTTCAGTAGACACTGAATGGTGTCAATGAACGGGAACCTAGCGGCCCTCCTGCACAGTGGCCCTCAGCCCCTTACATTTGGGTTGTAACAGTAATGAAAAACAATAGCAGATAGGTAATAGTGACAAATCATAATGTCATTTAATATAACAACAACAACAACAACCCTATCGACAACAACAACTATAATAATAATCATTTTTCTCTAGATGTCTCTTAGGCTATGGCACATTAAGACATATTGGGTAGCAGTATCAACTGCTTTACCCTCACTCATGAGTATTATCAATTTGATTTCTTCTTTATCTAAAGATGACAAATGATCTCCTCTTGACTCTTGTGCATTCTGACTTGTGAGAACGTCTCATGGTGATAGGGAGGAAGTGGCTTTCTAGCTCAACTTCTCTTGTCAAGCAGTGACCACACTTGGTCACACTGCTGATGGTTGGTGTTTTGTATGTTGTGTCTCTTGCATGTTGGTGATCAATGAGCCTGTACCTTTGAAGCTTCACTATCCCATTAGAACTGACAAAATGAAGCGCTAGTAACCATGGGGTGCAGGTTTTGATTAAAGGCTGTACCTATTTACGCAAGGCTTTTGGCTTCCACGTTCGCTGAATTGCTTTTACTTTGAAATTTCAGTTTCATTGTGATTGTGATAAAAAATGATGAAGCTCTAAATTTAGGGCTTTGTGTTGTAAAATCAATGTCACATGTTCATCATCATGCTGCAATCTATTTGTGTTGTGATGTCAACAAGTCTTTGTTGTTGACCTCATGACTGTGCCCTTACCACACCACTAGGTCCCTTAAATCCTCTGATCATTCCACAGTCCAGCCTCAAATTAGAGGCCATCATGCTTTTGCTATCCACTGCAGGGCAACCCTCCCGAAATGTTAGGTCAGCACAATCCATTGCCATTTTTAGAAACTGCTTAAAGACCCACTTTGACTCTATGGCTTTTCAGTGTGACTGATGTGTTTTACCTGTTTTTTGATACTTGATCTTTTTTGCCTGTTTTGATTGTTTCCTATTACATTATATTTTCTTTTAACTTCGCACTTGGTAACTTTGAAAGCTATATAAATAAAGTGGACTTGACTTGACTTTACTAGCGATCACTGGGGCCTCAGCTCATGGGGTCCTAATGACGTATAAAGTTGGACTGCCTCTTGCCCTGGTCATTGATCTTCTCCAGGAAGACAAAAGGTACCTACCAAGACTCTCTCATTCCTCTCTCCTCTCTCTCAGAAGCCTTTAAAATACTCAGCCGCACGTCACTGCAGGACATGTTGAGAAGTGTCCTGCTGATGTTCAGAATAAAGGTCCTGTTCTTTCTTCACAATAAGAGTGTTATTGAGTGTTCTTTTAAAATGGTATTACTATTATGCTTCCACATGAATTGTGGACCCCGGGAAGAATGGTTGTTGCCATGGTAACAACTAATGGGGATTCAAATAAACAATAACTTGACACAAATTGCACAAAGTCCTTTTACAAAAATACGGTGAGCGTCTGCCTTCTCTTGACATCTAAAATGTAATGTAAATGTAATGTAAAATGTGCAGGCATGTATGGAAGTTTTGGTTATGAGGAATTGTAGTCTTTGTTTAGAGGGGGACTGAAAGGCCACTTCTGTCCTTATTTAACATGTGGAAATCTTTCATAAAGCAGACGAACATAACTTAAGCATTGTTAAACTGTCAAGTTGAAAACAGCAAAAAGTGATTTCCATGGACGAAAGGGAAGGTACCATCGCGGACACGACAGTGAGGGTTTCACGTTTTTTAAGGTATGTCACTTGGTGCTATTAAATACTTTTCTAGGAATGTAATATCAAAGACAGGAAAACTAAAAAACAAAATTTCCATGAAGCAGAAGTACTGTACCACCAATTAAACTACTGTGGTCTTCAAACCACAGAAGACATTGTGCTGGGACACAAATGTATTTCAAGGAAAGATTACAGGAAAAGAAGCAGTTCCCTTGGATCTCAGCCGGGGATGCAGTTCCATTCTCCATGAAGTTTAAATGTATTTTATGACACATTTATTAGACAAAACCTTGCAGACAAAATCTGTAATAAGTGGAAACGGAGTCCCAACTTATTTTGGGATGTGCTATTGTTAAAATAAATGCTGAAACAGAATAATCACGCACAGCCACAGCAGATCTGTTGTATAGTGCAGACACGTGTGGTCAGGGAGATAGCAAGAGTTTCAAAAACGGCATTTGGCTTGTTTACAACATTGCATCACAGTGAAGATCTGTGCGAAAGCATATGACTAACCCAGAGTGGGCTGGTCCCTTTGCTAACTTAATATCCTAGGGCACATTACAGCTGAGGCAAGATTGCTGTGCTCTCTCGAGCCTCAGAGAGGAACTCGGAGCTACCTTACCACTGAAAACTGCAAACATGGAATAAGCTGAGCAAGACAACATTAACAAGACTTCACTGACTAGCACGTAAGGCTAGAGTTTATTTAACTTTTCATTTTAAAAGACAGTTGTAACAGATGAGGATTTTGATCCCACAGTAGTGTTCCTGTACTGTACCACAATGCAACGACCAGGACCAGCTGTGTCAGTGCCTGTGTGTTAAAATGTCTTAAAAACAGAGCCAAAGCTTGAACATTGGCATTTTAATGTGCTATGTTGCTCGGGGAAGAGATTGTTGCCGCTGCGGTGACTCTCCAGACTGGGCTGAAAGCACCAGGGCTTTACTGTAAGCGTACGATGCAGCAGCCATTTAGTGTGCACAAAGCAAGGGACCACATATGAAATCAAACTAGATCAACTGACTTCCCCTAAAGTAGATTACTAGTGGGGTGCAGGACAAAAACAATACTCAGTGCAAGAGGATACAACCTGAGCAACTTTTTCTTGTTTCTGTCCCATTAGGTTGGTAATTGTACTGTAGTATACTGACTGTGATGTATTGTTCTGTAAAGCAATAAGGCGTAAATCAAAAGATGAAAGCAAGAGGAGCAGCCACTCCAATGAATGTGTACTTTCCCCATTCTATATATAGTCCTAAATTACTCACTTATGGCACTTAAATTACATTGTTGAGCTCTTTGTTTATCTGTACGACTTGTTTCCAACCCAATCTTTATTCCTTTATTCCCAGGTGAAGAAAGAGCTGCTCGCTCTGGAGTCAAACGGACCAGTGATGTCTCACCAGGACAAGGAGAAAATTCATCTGAGCTCGAGCTCTGCGGCTGAACCACACTATGGCTCTGTTGCTACCAGCGCTTCATCACTTGTGCCAGCAGCAGGGGAGAAACCAGTCATATCACCCGCACGCGCTTACATTGCTGTGGCTGTGCTCTGCTACATCAACTTGCTCAACTACATGGAGCGGTACACCATAGCGGGTTAGCCAATCCTCTTGGCCTCCACTGTGTACACTTCCCCTTCTTCAACAACCACAATTTTCCACTTCTCTTATTTGATGGGTACTAACACATGCATTTCTCTGTATTGTCATGAAGGTGTCCTTCTCAACATCCAGATATTCTTTAATATAGATGACAGCACATCTGGACTCCTACAGACAGGTATGATGACGCACCCAGTTGCCAACTTCCCCTGCCCCATGGAGAGATAAAGGTTCACTGATTAACAGCCATACTTGTCTTCTATGGCGTCATTTTATCTCCCCTGGGGTGCATTACTTTCAATATGGCATTTTACAACATGTGTTCTGTCTGTACTGCTAGTGGATGCAGGTTCTGCAGCATACAGATCATTATATCATCTTATTGCAAGATATGAATGTCACTTTTCAGCTCCAAATTGATCCCAGTGACCATCTGTGCTTTAAGGTGTGACACATTACATTTTTTTCCATAAAATATTAATGCGCTTACAGTTTTCATCTGCAGTTTCATACTTTTGGCTCCTATCTTCGGTTACCTTGGCGACCGCTACAACCGGAAGTTCATCATGATTGGCGGCTTGAGCGTGTGGCTTGTGACTGCAACAGTAAGCTCTTTTGTCACAGAGTCGGTGAGTGAAACAGAGTGTGCACATACACTGTTCAGGAAACGTTCTTCCCCTGTCATTCAGCTTCATTCATGTGCTCAGCAGTTCAGTTAAATACACATCACTGTGCCCTGGAGCTAGAAAATAGATATTTTCCTGCCCTTAGTCTATGATGTCTAGGCCATAAGAACCAGATAAACTGGAAAGTTTAAATAAATATGGTTTTTTCCACAATGGGAGTGGGGGATATTGTGTTTAATGGCACATGTATCTCAGTTGGGCCATGTCTGTGCTGTGCAGCCCAGTAACCTCAGTGTCCTGCCGTCCTCAGTACTTCTGGGTGCTGCTGCTGATGCGAGCCCTTGTGGGGACAGGAGAGGCCAGCTACTCCACCATTGCTCCCACCATCATAGGAGACCTCTTTACTGGAGCTCAGCGGACCGTCATGATCTCTGCCTTCTACATCTTCATCCCTGTTGGAAGGTTAGAGCTCTTAGGAAAACAAACAAGTTTGGCCCTTGGTAATTAACAACCCTTACAGTGAAATCAGCTTTTTTTTCATGATAAATAACTGTCTATTTAATGTGAAACATGTCCATTTCTATATGACCAGGGTTAAAAGGCTATATTATGTGTCTTTTCAGTGGTCTTGGATATATAGCGGGGGCATCAATAACCACTCTCACAGGGGACTGGCGTTGGGCTCTACGGGTGAGAACATTTATACTACATGTGTCCAATAATAACAGACTGAGCGGTAGAAACGTTGAGCATTGACAATGATAGATCTCTTATCCTTTTTCTGTGTTGTCAGCTCACGCCCATCTTGGGTACAGTGGGACTTCTCCTGCTGATCTTCTTATGCCCTGACCCCCCCAGAGGGGCTGCAGAAACCCATGGACAGGGAGTAATATTGCAGAGCTCATACTGCGAAGACGTCAAGTATCTTCTGAAGAAGTAGGCGATGAAATGAAACCTAATATTGTATCATTTGCATGAAATCCTTGATGGTAGCAGACCATTTTTTGAATCTTGTTGTGTCCCTGTGTCCCTCTAGTAAGAGTTTTGTGTGGTCGTCAATGGGAGTGACGGCAATGGCCTTCCTAACCGGAGCCCTGGCTTTCTGGACCCCTACCTTTCTGTCCAGAGGTCGGATCGCTCAGGGAATCCAACCCCCGTGCACCAAAGAGCCCTGTGACACCTCAGATAGGTACCAGTGTGTCCTCTAACTTGTGTTGCCTTCCATTTACCACACTTGTTGGTGGAATTTTAATGACGCAATCGGCCTCTGCTCCCTGCACAGTTACATCTTTGGTGGCGTGACGGTGGCGACGGGCATTCTGGGAGTGTGTCTCGGCACGGCCCTTTCCAGGTGGCAGAGGGACAAGGTGTCGAATGCTGACCCACTCATCTGCGCTGTGGGCATGCTGGGATCCGTCCCCTGCCTCTTTCTTGCCATCTTCCTGGCATCAACAAGCATCCCAGCCACTTACGTAAGAGACCGACCCCTGGCCTCGCTGCTGTCCTACAACTAAATAATACATGTTTTATTATCTGAAGTGCATCAGTCTGGTACAGTTTGCAACTTCTATGGTCCTGACTGTGAGACAAAGCTGAACATTTCTAACTTGTGAAAACACAATGAAACCAGAACCCTTCTTGTGATATTCATGTCTCATTTCAGGTGTTTATTGCCATTGGGGAGACACTGTTATCACTGAACTGGCCCATTCTGGCTGATATACTCCTGGTGAGTTTGAATGTTGCATTTTGGACTACACTGCAAACAAATATCCATCTGAGCAAGTCATTTATTCTAGTTTTGAGTGTTAAAATCTTGTTTTCTTAAAGCAAGTGAAAATATCTGTCAATAGAGTGAGATCATTTCCTTTTTTTTGAGAATTTTCTTAAAATAAGTGAAAATATCTTGATACTAGATGAGGGATCTGTCCTATTTCTAGATATATTTTTTGTCAATACTACACTAAACATGAATGTTTTGTGCAGAGTAGAAATCTTACAATGTGCTGAAACTTGGGAGTCACCGGGTTGTTCCCTTCTTCAGTATGTTGTTGTGCCAACCAGAAGGGCCACAGCTGAGGCCCTCCAGATTACGGTCTGCCATCTCTTAGGTGACGCGGGGAGTCCGTACCTAATAGGAATGGTGAGAAATAGTTACACTTTTCTGCATTAGTCAAGTCACTTGGCTTCAACTGGACTGTTTCATCAGAATTACCACCTCCAGCTTTGGCAAACCAAATGCATGGTACATTATTGATGTCTCTCTTCGCACGCTGTACCTCCAGATCTCTGATGCTGTAAGCACTTACTATCCTGACTCCCAAGAGTGGAGCTTCCGCAGTCTGAAGTACAGCTTACTGCTCTGTCCTTTTGTTGGGGTCCTGGGTGGACTGTTTTTCCTCATGACTGCCCTCTACATCACCCAAGACAGGGAGGCAGTTAATCTATTGGCTGGAGGTAAATTGACATTTTTCCCATACTTTATACATCTTGTCCTTTGATAAACAGCAAAAGACCAAAAGAAAATGCTGATATAGTAACGACTGAAGCTGGATCATTTTGAGCATTACACCTCTGGTTTCCAAAATTGAAAAACCTCTGAGACAGTTTGTGTTTGTGCGGATGCCTGCTTGTGTGTGTTCAAGAGTATGAGACACTGGCATGTGACTCCAGGCCTCGCTGCCATACACAGCCCTGCTGGAGTGTCAGGCCAATCCTGAACAATGGACCTCTATCAACTCACTTCCTATCAGATTGCATAGATCCTCACACATTTGACAACAAATTCCACTTATCAGCATACATGCCCCAATAACACACTGGCAGTCTAGTTTACAGGGAGCCAGAGGCAGAGAGGGGACAGCCTAGATAAAGGCAACATTGTCTTTCTAGTTTGTATATCTGAGCTGATCACATTCTTTCCATTCTGGTGGATTGTTTATCAGTTTGCCATGCAGCTACACCAACATGGCTACTTCGCTGGCATCACCTTAGAAAATAAGAGCTGCTTCCTTCCCAGCAAGCTCTCACAGGCAGTTCTCTGATCCTGCACCAACTAGTGTGTGCATGCCTAACACATTTGTTTCCAAGTAGTGTAGTCTCCCAAGAGCTCCTACTGTGCTGACAAATGTCTGTGTGGTGTGTGTGTGTGTGTGTGTGTGTGTGTGTGCGTGTATTCTTGTTTCAGGAGATCCTCCACCACAGCAGGTTTCTACAACTGAGCCCACCTTGGAGCCAAGCACTGGGATACAGCTGGAAGTTAACAGTAACCATCTCTAGTCAGGGAGGTCACAGGATGTTTAGGCTACAAATACTCAGGAAAATAAAGTTTTTGGTCATTAGAAGAAGTCAGTTGCAAACAGTAAAATTTGAGAACTGGACACCGGATTTCACTTTTGAATTACCAACCTATTTATGCCTTGAATTTACCCACGCCAAATCAACAAGCATGTAAGAACCATCGGTGCTTTGTAAATGTTTAGAGGGTTTTGATTCACCAGTGTTTTCAGAGTGCACTTTTATTTGTTAATTCTGGGTGTGAAAGTGACCGTGAATCTTATTGTTTCTATTAGAGCCAACGACATAAAAAGTAATGGTGGTGATGTAATTAATACTTTTCTATTTTCTCTTCTTGAGAAAGAATTGACTTGAGTACTACTCCTTGTATAGCTCCCAGTCTCCACCACTTTCACAGAGTAAACAATGAGAAAGCCAGTCTATTCATTCAAGCCAGTTTATTCTTTCCTTTCTGAGGTAGAGGAAATCATACGATGTCAGTAAACAAAAGACAGAAGTTTGACTTTTCTTGTTTCCAAAGGTTGACTCCTCTCATGTGATGCTTAATATGTTTTGGCTTGTTCTCATAGCCACACCTTGGTGTAGCTTCATAATGGAAGAGGGGCACCATCAACAGAGGCAAGCCTCCCTATGGGTTTTGCTGTTATAACAGTATTACTTCCAATTTCATGTCATTTTTTTGCATATTGTACTTTGCTCATATTTTCTGACATACCAGCCTGTTTTATTCAACTTTTTATTACTTTTCTAAACAATGTTTAAGACGGATTTCCATCCACAGCCATGTAAAATGGTAAAAGACCGAAGAAACTGTTTAATGGGTGTGTGTTTTCTTTTTTGAAGAAGTAGGTATTATTGTGCAAAACTTCAATGTCGCTCCAATGTTGGACTCCTCAACATTCAGAACAGATCCAGACATGCTACTCAGTGGTTGGTTTGTGAAGAGAGAGCTTCCATGCCTCACAAACAAATCAGGAGACACTAGAAGTTTGAATACAAGCTTTAATGGATACTGAATCAGGTGAGCATTGGCGGTGGCTCCAGTTGAAATCAATGTTCATGGGTTAAAGGAGAAACTCCCCCTGTTAGACTCTTCCAATGGGATCCG
>OOFE01007812.1:1599-13961 GCA_900323365.1 Monocentris japonica | reverse complement strand
GAGACACAGATGGGGCAGGTATCCGTATATATAGGGATGTGGCAGTTTGTAATTGGTTCTCCTAGAGGGAGGAAAGGAAGTGTCCTTGCTTAAGTGCTGACGGAATAACAAGCAAGACTGATTGCTGTGAGAATACCTGCAGTAGCAATGAAGTAAATATGAGCCAGGTAGTCTTCCTGATTGAACTTACACTACGCTTCATTAAACCACCTACAACCAGTTGCTTATGCTAGATACATCAGGGCATTGCTTTGAAATGTAAGAATCGTCTGCTCAAAAATCAGATTCTACCACAATTGCTGCTGTTTAACTAACCGGGAATCAACACTGACTCTTAACAGGTGTGAAAGGAGTGGAAGAATTGACTCTCAATCCCCTCCATCCCTGCAAAAGATATATAAATGTGGTGGCCAGAATATTCCAGCCCACAAAAGAATTGCCTTGTTGACATTTACCAGATTTTCAAAATGGCCAGCCCAAGCCTGGCTTGTCTGTTGCCCATTTTTTTTTATCATACTCCTGTGTATGCTGACACCCACCCATGCAGAAGTGGCCATTTGAGCTGCAATTACCCTCCTAATCAGTCTACACAAACCCCAGGTAGAATATGCTGAATTTGCCCAAGCAGCCATATTGAGGATCATCAGAGTGACCTCTCCATCTATGAATGTCTCAACCAGCATGCAGCTGCTGCCTGCTAATGAGGACCGGAGGGGGCCCGGGGCTGGACCGCAACATAGACACCTAATGTAGTAAAAGATGGAGGGTTCTTCATTCTCCACATCTCACAGTGTGCAGATTTCACTCTCCCTCCCCTTGTCAGTACGTATACTCTCCAAATATAGTCTGGGTGTTTCGTCACAGTGCAGTGCTCCTACTCCACTAGATGGCGTAGGTTCATTAAAAACGTACTAGTCACCAAAGTCAGCCTGGAAAGACCAGCGATAAAGAGGGGCTGTAGAGAAGGCTCCCAGTTGTCTACCATTAGGAAGGTACGATGCATTAACCAGATGTTTACTGTTAGGGAGGTACAATGCAGCTGACCTGAAAGTGCTCACATTTCTCAACTGTCAAGGTACTATGCAGACATAATGGTCTTTAATGTCCCTCTGTGTGTGAGGCAGCACCATTAATGATCCAAGGGCCCGGGATGATCTGATTAATAAGCATATCTGGTAGAAAGGAAATTAGAGGCAACGACTGGTGATGTCACTGACACACCCCTGGCCGGCAGGCACCTATTCTAACCCTCCTTACATTCAATATAGGAAAGCAATTTCACAGCTGTTTGCACCTCTCAGAGAAACTCCTCTCAGTTTTTTGTAGGCCATCCGCTTTCCTTCAGTTCTTCATCAGATTCTCATATGGCGTGGTGGAGACAAGTGTGACTGAAAGAACAGTGTGACTGAAACACAGCATAAGCACTGCACAGATTGACACCATGCAGCTATGGACTTTTGCCCAGGCATGTTCCCTATTTCACTCATTAGCCATGACTACTCAGATAGTTGTCTGTATGACGTATTTCAACCATTGGAGTATTTACTTCTGACACTTGCGCCCCATTTGAGTGCTTACTTTTGATATTCGTTGATCCCTAAAGCTGAGCTGTGAGTGGAAGTCTATAATCTCTGCTGAGTTCACGGAACATGATAGGTGTTCATCACCTTCAGCTTGGATGCTCTTGTCAAAGACGAGCTAGCACCGAACAGACTCCCAGCCTGAGACGAACAAGCCCTAGTTGCATACCCTAATATGACAGCGGCTTGTCAATCAACTTGCAATCTGTGCAGGCAGCAGCTGCAGAGGTGCCGAACGTCCCTTGACAGTTGCATGTCATCGCATGTCCCCATTGGGTTGTATTGTGGTAAAGGTCAAGGGTCAAAGGTCACTGCCCTCATCAGTCTCAAGTACAGGGTCAAATAATAATTGGACGGCATTGTCGTCTTATAATAGATTTGTCCCAATACTTGCTGTGCAGAAGGAAGACTTAGATGATGTGGAATATTGTGGTCAAGTTTAATTTTTGATTTATGACTTCTGACACAAAATGTTTCCTGCTGAAGAAATATTTCTTCATTGAAATTGTTAACAGAACTTGGCAATGCCACAAGGATAAAAGCTGAGGGTCAAGGATGCTGAGGCATTGTTAAGGGTTTCATTCCTTGTTGTTCCATCCGATGGTATTTCCCTTTTGTTTTTCACTTGAGTGTTTTAACCTTAAACTTGTAATTTCCCAGATGTTATGCGATAAGTCAATATGCCGAGGGAATAGATTGTAACTTAGGACAGCAAGCAAGCACACACGCACACTAAAAGGTATGTGGAAAACAGTCTAGAGGTAACAGTTCAACCTGCAATTAAAACACAATAGGTATTGTGCCCCCTGGTTCTGAACACTTTATCTGCATACCTCTCCGTTTCCCCTGTTGACCCTGGCCGTACAGGAAGCTGTCACAATGGCTAATAAATTGCCCAGGCCGATCAATGAGCGAGCCAGGAGCCAGGGGGGAGCGGATATGGTCAGTGTTTACTCAGGAATAGGGAACATTCCAGCCCTGCGTACGGCCACGCTTTGGACGCAGTCACATGAAACAACATGCTGATACATGTGGACACTGCCCTCAATCAGAACGCTGTCATGATATCAATAATGAACACAAAAATATGACATGGGCACCACAAATATTCACTGGAACAGAAGAGACAGCCTATCTACCCCATGTCTGTCCTATTCTCACCCATCCCCGGCTCAGCTGCAGGGCAGTGATAAGAAACATTAAACCACATTTGTGGATGTGAAGTTGCACTCACACCTTATCACCAGCCAACTGGTGGAGTGACGTGATGTCATCTAGAGGGGAGCTCTCCCCTCCCTCTGCTGTACTGCCCTTTATTTGTCCAATGACGTCATATCGGCCGTTTCCTAGAATTCTGGATGGCTCCGCAACTTTACACCTCAGTCAGAGTGGACAAATATACATTTCTCTTGTACAGGGTCAGCACAAGTAGAAGAGCAGCGTAGTTGGCTACGTGTGCACACAAACATGTTTTGAACATGACAGAGTTTATTAACATGGTTATTGGTTGAAATAGTTGTAATGAAGTTAGTATTATGTGTTAGTAATAGTTTAGGGGTTATTCCTAGTATAATGCTGCTATGGGGTTATTAGTGTTATTTTTAGTGCTAGAGAATGCACAGCTCCATGTGTCTTGCTGGCTGATACAAGAGCAGGTTAAATGTGTTGATTAGACTGTTAAGATGCTGGTGAAAATTAGCACAGGGCTTACGTGATGGTAAATCCTAATAGGTCCAGATATCCTGGTTCATGCAGTCATATGAGATATTATTGGAAGAAAGATACAGTGTTAAGATACACAGTAATATATTCTTTTCATCCTTATATATAAATGGATCAGTTTGTTTTGAAGAGGGTTTTTAGGGTGATACATTTGAGTGATATATTAATGACTGAAGGAGTGATCATTCCTGTTCATGCATAGTAGACCTATGAGGTGTTTTCTCATGCAAGGGCCTTTGTGTGGAGGAGTGAGTCCAACTGTGGACTGCAACAGAAATGAGGCCAAGACTGAGGTTAGTCCTATAATGGCATGTGCGCGTTCTGGTCCTATGTATTTAGCATTCTTGTTTCGGAGGCTTGTCGGCCACTGGGATGGAGAAGAGTGCCGCTGGTTCACATAGACAGCCATGGCAGTGGGGGTAATTACAAAGATCCATGCAGTCTATAAATATGAGACGCAGAACCGCACAGATCTGGTCTCACTGGAAGTCAACCTCAGCCCCATACCAGCTCCGATCTCTCCCATTAGACAGACCTCGCTCAAAGTTTTTAAACTGCAACAAGAATGCTGCAGGAGGACATGACATTAAAACACAATCAAACCCGCCAGGCTGAGAGCTCTCACACAAGCTGAAGCCTTTTGTTAACCCCCATGCATTCGCTCTGTACGGAATACTATGGGCTGTTGATATGGAGGCAGACAGTGGAATTGAGGCCAAAAGCTGGAGTCTTTGCATGGCTCTACCTCCCAGACAGATTAACTGAGACTGATGACCCAGGGCCAAGGAGTCCAGCTCGAATGGAGCTGTCGGATAAATAATTAAATGGGGAGATAAAGGACGCTGTCTCTGCCCCTGAAGACTATATTTAGTCCCTGCTGTCTCTCCTCCGACTGCGCTGTATAGTGCAGCCCCCAGATGAGACATCAGGAGTGGAGACATCCACCCAGATCTATTCAAATCCTCAGCTGCTTTGCTGCCAAACACACTGTTACTCAGGTTTGGGTGTGTGTGGTAGAGGGGAAATACTGGAGAGAAGTTGTTTCAGTAGCTACAGTCAGACAGACTGACAGACCGTCTGGAGGTCGGGAGGTCACAGGGATCAGAATGGCAGAGCCCACACCTCAAGTCTGACCAAAGCCTAGACGGCTTCGGCTCCAAAAACAAATGTCTGTGAGGAGAAGGGATGCGGGGTGGTCCCGCGCTTTCAATGTCCAATGTCACTGTTTCAGACATGTGTTGCTGATAACAGCTTGCCGAGATAAGCTTATGACATGCCATCTAGCTGGATGCTGCTGGTTACTTCACTGTTACAGAGGATTGTCATGCTTTTGTTTAGTTTGTCTAGCAGCGACCTTTTGAGTCTAATGAAGAGAGTCTGTAGTCACCCAACTACTCATGTATGGAGCAAAATCATCCCCAGACCTTCTGTCCGCTGGCCTGTATGAAATGAGTCCAGTTAGCTGCTTCACTGCCTGACCATTGGGCCAACCTGTTCTGCCATTTGTGTGAATGGATGACAAGGATCAAAATCTTGGGAAATGGGAAATCTTCAATTTGTTGAACTCAAATGGGGGCTTGAGAGCAGGATATATGATACAATCACTCACGTGATATGGTTTTAACTACAAACTAAACCGAAGTTTCAGGTGAAGGTGAAGCTGCGAAACTTTCTCAATGTTTCATCAGCAGCAGAGATAGGGCTGTGTGAAAATATTCCCTGGCTGTCAGAGAGCTGATGGGAACAGAAGCGATGGATATGCTCTCTGCTTCTGATCAAGACACTGACTACTACACTGCTGCAGAACCAGGCAGTTTCATTCACTATCTGAGAAAAAAATGTGTTTCATCCATGACAGAGACAAATTCCATCGGACAGGAAGCTGTGACCGAGGCACCTCCGCAACCTGTTTTCTATGGAAATAAGACCAGATAAGTCTGACCTCAGGCTCGAATCTACTGAACTGCAGAACCAGGCAATCTGTCAGTTGGTTATCGGTTATAGCCACAGAAAGTGTGAGTAAGCCTGTCCATTCTCTCCTACAGGATCTTTACAGTACACAGTGTACTCAGGAAAACTGGGGCAGTAGACTTGTTCAAGGTTATTGTTCCATAGGAAAGGAAGGGGAAATGTATTGTGTGTATTTAACTGGACGTAAATATGACTGATCAAGACAGCAATGGGAGACTCACAAGCTGTTGTGTGACTGTATGAAAAAATAAAAATATTTATTTATGTGTTTATTTACTTATTTGCTTGTTTGCTTGCTTAAAATTTGAAACATACATTGATGTTGAAAACAATAATCTAATAAAAAGTATAAGGTTAGTGAGTTTCTTTCTGAATAATGTCAATAATCATTAAAAATGATTCAAATGCTCGATTATTGGATAACTATTGTTTTGATAGGCTGTCATAAACTTCACCAGCTAATGAGAAGTGGAATTTGTTGTTTACCAGAGACCCAGCTGATAGACACACGTGTCAAGGGGGATTTAAACTTTATTGGCAGCCGCATGTTAGAATTCAGAAGGAGTCTCCCTTATCGTCCCGCAGGCGCTGGGCTCAGCAATTAGGTGGTTATCTCCCATCCTGCACTGGAGGCTCGGCCCTGAGCTGAGACAGGAAGGAAGGCTGGGGCAGTGACTCCGTGGCTCCAGGCCACACAGCAGAATAACGGGAGAGACAGGTCCAGGTCCACCAACCCATTCAACCCACTGTGGAAAAACACACAGGATCCCAGAGACATGACCAGCATATCAAACACATCAGAGAGAAAGAGCAAAGGGGGGCGTATAGAGAGGGAGAGAGAAACAACTGTTTGCTGGGGCACCCCACTAAGCCTTCCACATGAGACTGCTGGTTGCTTTGGCTCCGTTCGCTTTTTCCTGCATCCTCTGTTATGCTGGGTGTCAGATTGTAGTGCTGCAAAAAGCAATTCTTGTCAGTATGAATTGATCATAGTCTGTTGAGCCTGCCAGGCTGGGACTGTTTGCATCACATTTTCCAAATGCAAAGACAGGGGATTTTAGGTCTTCAAAGTTTTTGGGTCACAGGATTGTCATTCAAAAACTATTTCTACAAACTCCCATTCCAAAAGATGCTTTAGGCGGTTTTGCTATCGTACAAGAGCATGGTCAATATCTCATCTCAGTCTAATGCAACAATACACAGGGCTCAGTTCAGCTCAGTAAGAACCCATTCAGACCTCAACTCTGATACCCATGCGCTGCCAAAGAGCAGAGCCAGCCTTCTCCCTACTTTGTGCCAGGATCCAGCCTCCCCTATCTTCCTCCCTCACAGACTTTCTTTATCCTTTGATTGATTTGCTTACTTGTAAAAACTAGATTTTCAGGTTTTAGCTCATGCCTCTGTGCTCCTTGCTTACTTATTATTTCTTTGGTGAAGTATATGATAGAATAAAACTTCACCAGAGTGTCTGTTACAGTCATTGATTGGCCTACACAGTCCTTCAGGAGAACAAAAACCTATTGGCTCATGTCAACTTTGGCTCTCCATGAAATCAGGTTACACTTGTACCATGCTTGTCAGGAATGCCCCCTCAGCACCCCCACCTGTCCCTCATGTATTGGACTTTGTGCTCAGGCTACGTACACCAAGACAGTTCCTCAGCACTTCTTGGCCTGCCACGTTTCACCTTTTGACTCCTCTTCTGCCATCAGTTATTCATCATCCATCAACATTTATATTTGTACTCCATATGTTCCATATCATACAGTTGACCATTCTGGGACAATGCGAGGCTTCTGTCATGACAGACTCAAAATGTCTGTCTGTGTTGAAGGTCCACAATGGAATATTCTCACAATAAGCCTGACATGTTTTGTCTGTAGCCTCTTTTCTGACAGATGGCACAGAAACACTCGTCTACATGCAGGATTGGATGGTCCCCAGCCATTCAACAACAGATAATAACTAGCTATTCCTATTCAGTCACTCAGTCAGCTATGGTGTCACCATCACAACTGGCAAGAACTGGTCTCAGATGTTGAACTGAGTTGGTTAAAAATTCAGAATAAGAGCGATATGGACAGAAATGTGAAACATGTGACAACCATCCCCGGTCTCCCCTGGTGAAGTAGACAGTGGTGAGTACAGAAACCACTGAAGCTCTCAGAACTGACCCAGTTGCATTGCCCTCATCTATTCTTGCCTAAACCAGATCCTTCCTTCTGGGTTTATTCTGTGACCCCTAGGAACGCCACAGACCAACATTTCCATGTGTAGGATCCCCAGGACCAGAATAGTGCGGTAGCAGCCAGCAAGCAGCACCACTGTCCACACACTATGCTTTGTCCTATTTAAGATAACTGATTTCTCGCTGCAACAGTGCCTTTGCAATACAACATATAGAGGAGACGTATTCCAGCATTAACACAATTTGTTGCTGACAAACAACATTAAATAAAAATAACCAACTCTTCTTTGCTGACAAACTAGTGGCTGCTGTTTTCATTGACTGATGTTCTCTGTAAAGCATTTTGTGACAAACATGTTTTGTGAAAAGTGTTTTAGAAATACATTTCAACTTAATGCTTCATCGAAAACAAATGAACTTCCAGTGTTCCAGTTTCTTCAGCTGAACTGTGGGTACTCATTTCACATCGGGTATGAGAGGACCACGTAATCTCCTGATATGGAGGAGTTTGGAGCCTCGACGACTATGAATGAAGATTTTACTGATTTTCATTTTTACTTTTTCAGTATACAAGGTCTACATTATTTCTCAGTTATTTTTTCTCACTTAGAACTTGATTAAAATGTTGCTATAATGCAATCAGTCGAGACTTCATGGATAATGCTTGGGTCACAGTGTAAAACCAATTGAGTACTAAAGGGACAACTAGCCTAGTGGGTAAAAAGCTATCTTCTCAGTACACAACGTACACTCCGTACATCATCCAGGGAAAGCCGAAACCAATGCTGATGCCTTCTCTGTCAGCATCCCTATAAAATGTGTGTTGCAGGAAACCCGCCAGACACTACAGGTTCAGATCAGGAGGTTGAAACTGATAAGCTGGCACAGGGCACAGACAGGTGAGACACAGCAACGTATTCACCTTGAGAACCTTCAGTTGCAACACTCAAAGCTACAGAGAGAATCCCACCAGCTAATTCAGAACATCAGTTCCCCAGAAACCAGCGGCCTACTTGCACTGCACACCCCCAGGCGACTGCTCACGAGTGCAAAACCCCAGGGGAAGACTGGATGCCACTTCTTTTGGCTAATTTAGTTTGGAGATGCAGTCATGCTCAACAGTTTGACAGTCCCTTCACTTCTACCACACAAAATAGTTTAATAAAGTACAATTGTTTAGGAGTGCTTTGTTTGTGATTGACAGAAAAAAACAGAAAGAAAATTGTAAAAATATATGTGATGGTATATAATTAAAAAGAATAAAGAAAAAGCTAATGTGCAAAAGTATGGAGATCCTTGGATTATTTTGGACTAAATGGTGTCACTGACAAATATTTCCCATTTCATATCACTCTAATATCACTCTGATTTCATATTTTGGTTAAAATGTTCTCATCCATCCTTTTGTGTCAGTACTGTTGAAAGCAGGTCCATTCAATGGGATTTTTATCTTTGTAATTCAGAAAACATGATCATGGGGAATGTGAGGTTTATTTAGGGGTGGAGTTACAGGCCATTCCCTCAGATTTCAAAAATTAAAAAAATAAATGATTACTAACCCACTAACGTGAAGATGATTTAGTGTACAAAACTACGCTTCAGGACTGTGCGTAATACACACAGTCACTCTCCCGTGTCATCCTCGTTCCAAACGCAAGTGAACAAATGTCCCAACTCCAATGCATCCCCTCTCTCATCATCAGCTCGTTAAACATAGGCGCCAGGTGGGGATTTTACCACACCTTAGCCTGAGCGAGTCTAAATTTGATATTGTAGTTTTTATTATTATAATGGAGAGCAAAGCTTAAAAAGCTTAAATCCCCAAAAATCTATTTGGAAGCCATGTCTAAAAAATCACGGGGGGACCAATGTTCCCCGTAATGAATTAATCCTAATTAATCACACTGACCAAATACTATTGTCTAATGTCTCCAGTCGAGCGACAAGCCCCCCTTTCCCCCATTGTTGAGTGGGAGAAGGAGACGCGCGACTGTCACCGGCAGCATATGTTCTGACCGCACCGCACTCAGGTTGCAATTCCCCGCATTCCGCACCACTATCAGGTGCCTGTTCCATCATTCGCTGCAGGGCTTCAGGGGCGGAGTTTTTCCAGCCAGGTCACACCCCCCTGCACTAGCACTTCATGGCCCTTAGAAAAAAACCTAAGGAGCGCAAAGCCCGTCAGTGACCGCACACTGGTAGAGAATTATGATCCAGGGAACAGCGGCTCCTGTGCTTCAACAAGTCAACAATATCACTGCGATTAATTAAAAAAAAACATAGAGTTTTTTCGCTCCTGTTTAACTATTTCCCCCTCCGCTCCTGTGCGTCTCTGTTCTGCTTTTGCGCTGGATCTTTCGTGCAAGAAAATGTGTGTGGAAAGCGATGGATGCGAGATTGAAGGCTGCAGCAGTTCGGATGAGGTGCGCACACTGTCGGGTAGCATGAGTCCCGGACTGAAATCCAACCCGGACCTTCACCCCTGTAAACCCGGGCAGAAATTCCGTGCCGCGCTGCTCAGATGCCGTTCACCGACTGCTGCCGCCGGGATCCTCAGTTTTGGGAATATCCTCAATTACATGGATAGATACACTGTGGCTGGTAAGAGATCTGATTCCCTTTTTTTGTGTGTGGGCTATAATTGGACGGATTTTCTTGTATCTGAAACAACATAAACCAGCTTTTTTCATTTGCTGGTGTCGATTATGGAGCATTTGAACACTAATAACCTATAAGGTGTAGCCCATGTTTCAGTATTGTAGCCTGCTATCAGCGCACCTCAATTGAGACAAATGGAACAATGGGCTTGCCCAAGCGCAGTGTAGCTACAAGGCTTTTACACCGATATGTTCTTTCATATTTTTAGACAATGCCTCGCAGGAATGAGTGATTAAATCAGATGTAGCCTATACAGCTCCTCAATATCACTGTGGAAAATACTGGAAAATAATGATTTCCACCATAGACGAGCAGATAATTGCAGATCAATTAGGCGATGGTCATAACTCTCCATCCAGATACTGGCTGCAGGCTTGCGCTCAATATGTGTTGTGGCTTCGGGCTGATCTGCCAGACCGTTTTCAGTGATAACAAAATGAAAGAGCGCATCATTATGAAGAATCAGTCATTAGTTTCGCGCCGTTGCTAGGGACGATTTAATCCAGAATGTAATACGGGCTATTTTGTGCGCCAGCTCTCTGCGTGATGCTGTGGGGGGACCATGTGGCTTATCCTCCTCAAGTGTTCTCGCATTTTGAGTTTCCTCGCGAGCAGAGATATGTTCCTCAAACCATAACTTTAATCTCCAGATGGAAATGTGTTGTTTCAATATTTGAAAATGTTAAGTGTGAATTTCTGAGCCTGTTTGTGAACATTATGCACATGAATTAATTGGTCATTTTACGATTGCTAATTGACTTTCAAATATTGACACAATATAGAGTAGAGTGCATTAGTAGAGCGCATTAAGGTACTGAACACCGTTTGACATATTTGCAGTGCAAATGAAAAAGCTTTTTTTCTCAGAATTGTCAGTGAAAGGGTGAAGCACAATGAAATTGTCCTCATTAAAATGGTTGGATAGGCTGTGTCTCCCTCATGGGCACATCGTGTTTCCATCCGGCTACCGGCAAGATGGTCCATTGGTAGATTATTTGTATGACTTGTTATGCATTCGTATGGGGCAGGACTTATGTAACCCATTGCTACAGTTAATTATAGTGCGCGCAAATAAGTGTGCGCGCTTTGCGTCAGACCAGATGAGCATTTTATCCCCTTCACACTTCTTGTCAGTGTTTAGATTACTCAGTTTTGCAGACTTTGGACTCTGGCACTGAATGGGTTAAACATATTGCAGCAGCATGAAGAGTGGAGAGGAGTGTGTTCATGGCGAGGTTAGACTACTCTGTAAGAAGACATGCCTTCTTGGGCTAAGTACAAGTTTCTAGTGATTCATTAAAAACAGATAGGAGGCTGGAAAGCTCCTTATCTTCTGATGTTATAGATAGTAGGGCTGGGTGCTTCTAGTCATGAAGAAAAAAGAGATCCAATGCACTCCAAAATTGGTTTAAAAGCCTTTATTCTATTTGGCTATTCCTTATGAAAAGTATCATGTACATTAATTTGACATAGCATGATCACATAACATCATCACATAGCCGACTGGCTTTACCGATTAACACATACATCTTTAATGAAAAAACACTATAACATTCCTATGATTTTCCTATAAGGACTTACTCACTAGTGAGTTTACCTTATCATACTTCATGATTTTTCTGCTGTGATATTTGTATAGCATCCTTCTCTTTATTCACTTAAATGCATTATAGGATGTTCGTTTCATTATATACCACCTGACATCCGTCTTTTTGAAATCTAGGAATAAATTGGAAACATTTCTAGTCATAATTTGACTCTATGGCCCCTGACAGAATGAAATAGTAGCCAACTGAAACAGAACAACATGCACAGTTTAGAAGCTGCATGATCACCCTCATGCCTTCAAGTCTTCAACAGTCATGAGTTGAGCAGCCACAAAGCCTGGGGCATCTGAATGATCATTTCTGGAGAAGGCCTTGAATCTAAAGCCATGCCAAGAATGTGTTGATGTACAGTAACATATCTAATCTTAGCTTAAAAGGCCACATCCTCAATCCCTGATCCAGCAGATGAGCTAGACTGCCAATACAGTAGCGATTTGTACTCTTGTCTCCTGACACCTCCCAATCCTTTGATCAGGGATAACCCCTTATTAATGGGCCCAGAAACAGCTCTATTAACCCATCACATGCTCTTTGACAATATCATCTCAATATCAAGGGAGAGAATCTTCTCTAAAGCTGTTACCTAGGTAGAGTGGGGAGTGCTTGTCATGCTGTGACAGAAGAGTGATTGAAGAG
>OOFE01007807.1:1296-13430 GCA_900323365.1 Monocentris japonica | reverse complement strand
TAAATTTGCAGTTGACAACACACAGTATATGTGTAATATACCCAAAATATGTTTTGACCACTCAATTTATATTTTGAATGAACGTCACCCAGATGAGCCACTGTGGCCGATTGGGAGGGGACGAATGGTGAACAATTGTGCTTCAGCAGCATTCATAAGTAAAATTACCCAATACCCACTCAGAATCACTCATATGTGAATCACACACCTCTGTCTCTCTTGTCAATCAGTTTTTTGTGATAGTAGGGCTGTTTTGTCGTAGTAGGTCTAACTAATTTCCTCCCCGGAATGATGAATCTACCCACCCACGGTTGCTTATGTGGTATAAATTGTCAAAAATGATTCAACTGTGAAAAAGTGTTTGCATCACTTTTGATTCGACACTTGGGAAAAGCCCCCCTTGTGCACACACTGACACAAAATGTTGAAGTGGTTTGGGGAACATGTTACATGGACTCCTTTCCTTATACCCCCTGTTCTGTTTTTGCAGAAATGTCTCTCTCGGCTCAGCCGCATATAACGGTGGATGAAGAGGCCGTACTTTATATTACTGCAGCGTCCGGTGAAAAGACGGACACACAAAATGACATCCAAAGAACTGTCTGCCGCGGCCATACTGCCACCTCCTGTTGCAAGGACAAGCACCACAGGAAACTGGCCATCAGCAGCATCATCTGTGGAATCTCCTGCATTGGAATTGTAGCCCTGATCAATTCAGTCAAGGTATTTTACTAGCTGGCTTTTTGCACTTCTCTTTGCAAGTTTTCTCTCAGAGCTCTTCACTCCACATTCATTTTTCCTTATGCATTGATTTGACTTGTTTTCTAAATGGTGTCTTGTTCTCCTTTCTGCAACAGGCCGGTGAAGCAAGTAATCCAGAGACGGCTGAGTATTTTTCCCGTCGGGCAAGAAAATTTGGCATCATTTCCATCACGGTGTGGATAGCTGTTCTGGTCTTTACCCCACTATTAATGATACTGGTTTCATATCTGCTCACCCTGATAGACTGATCAACTTTCCTGAACCGGACAGTAAATACCTGTTACCTGAAGTTGGACGGAAATCCATTACATTTACATTGCATTACAGTCTTTTAGCAGACGCTTTTATCCAAAGCGACTTACAAGTTACAGTCGACACTACACGGGGCTCGAACCCACGACCCTGAGACTGAGAGTCTCATGCTCTACCGACTGAGTGGTCAAATGCTGCTTCTAAAGTACTAATGCAATGAAGATCCTAAAAAAAACACAGGAACACGGTTTTATTTTTTCAGATTTCAAGTACCAAGTAGTGATCGAATGACTGGGTCTCGCTTGCTACTTCCTCTTTAACATTCCTCGTCTTATCACAACGCTTCATATGGGACAGAGGCAACCAATGAGGAAACTGATGCTTTTTACACAAGTCAAGACATGTTTTTATATACTGTAATATTTATTGGACAATATATCAACATATGGACAATTCCGAGACTAAAAGGACCATAAAAAAATCCAGCTTAACCTCGAGTTTGAGAGGCACGACTACAACAACCTTTGACACTTACACATTATATATTAAAGATTATATGTACTTGCCATTCTGCAGTAAACGCCCAATCCTTAGTATCCCCCTCAACTGCCATTGAAATTTAAGGTCAACTTTTTTTTATATAATCTAATTGCAGATATTACAGATGTCAATAAATCAGTCAATCTGAATGAAATTAATAAAATAAATCTAAGGATTGGGTCTTTATTGGATGTATAATAAAGAGGTTATAAAATCATGGCAGTGCTTCACCAGTGAACATTGTGAGATGCTGCTCGTTTCACACGTTACATGTTCTCTATCATTGCATTGTTCGCATATTAGCTTTATTCGTGTCATATGTATCGATATGCTGTATTTTATATTCTAACAAACAGTCATCATTTTGTAATAAAAATTTAAAAAAAACGAGAAAAACGTTTGTGCTCTGAACTGCCTGAAGCTTCTTCACATGCTCGCATTAAAAAGGACAAGGTTGTTACAAAGCGGCATACGATACGTACAAATACAGTACATACAAAACATCTATAGGAACAGCAACTCTTACAGTTAAGGCCGTCTGATTAAAATGAAGCAACGACGTGACAGAAAGTATACACGGGCAGGCACAACAGGCTACATTTGCAACACAAACAGAAATACCACAAAAACTATGATAGAGAAACTCGGGTTGTAAAAAGAACACAACAGAGGCTGACCAGCACCGGCAGCTAAACACCTCTACTATGTACTGATGCTCTCTGGAGTGGCATGACGGATCCGTGTTAGATTTTAGACAGCAAAAACCTCTTCAGTCGTGAAATTATTGACACAAAATTTAACGGCTTGCCCTGAGCTTGATAAAATGACTTATAACTTGCCATGTCACTTGGAGACATTGGCACCGTACTTAATAAAAACTCATGGACACACTTGGGAGGCTGTGATTTGGAAATCAGCTGCATCGCTTAAACACAAAAATCTCTTCTTGGCATGTTTAAAAAGGTACACTCAGCATTTCGTTTAAAAAAAAAAAAAATAGCTGCCTTTGGAAAATAACTTATAATGAAGCTGCAAGGTCAAGCTCTTACTACAGTGCATTGCTTTCAACTGAGACCTTGCGAAAGCACTGAGTCAAGTGAAAGCATTCTGCATTATCGTAACAAAAGGGCATGTTCACCCTTCTCCTAGGAAGGCTGTGCAGATTTGTAAAAGTCTGGGTACGTCTAAGAAAACACAAAAGTGCCTTCTCTGATACTGTACAAGTGTTTAAAGCAAGGATGGCAACTTTTGTTTCTGGACAGGGTGAATTATTCCAGAAGGGAAGAGAAGGATGGCCAAAGTGGACGAGGTTTGAGTGCAGAAGAGAATACAGTAGCAATTTATAATACGATTTAACAAATACACGTATAAACAACCTTTACGAAGCAATACATTTACGGAACTATGTTGTATTTTTCTTTAACTTGTAGGCTCCAAATGCTACACAATGAAAATATAATTCTTCAATGATGATTTGTCACCACAACACTTACAACCAGACACTCGACTCACGAGACAATGTGAATCTTCATATCGGAAAGAAATTGGTACTAGTTTAGACAAAGTGTTCTCATCTCTCTGTGGCGCCCTGCCAAACAAAGTCACACTTTAATAGGCATTTGTCAGCTGTCTTTCTGGTCAAATGTTAACCACAAATCTAGCTGGTCAAGCTTGGCACAAAGTAGTGAGTCCAGTTCCTGCACGCTGATGGACGGTTCATCTTTAGGATTATGGTAGCCCCCTCGCCTTGGCCTGCCCAAGGAAGAGGAAGTCCCCGGCTTCCCAGCGCCAACGAGCGGCTTCTTTGGTTTTCTGGCCACGCCGACCTCCGGAAACTCCACGAAACGCTTTAACCGCTTCTGGCCAAACAGCGATTGAGAACCGTTCCGGCGGCTGAGTGGCATCTCAAATATGGTCTCCAGCCGACTGACATACAAGGAAAACAAGAGTCCAATTAATGGTGGTTACAGACTGAACAGATATATTGAGATATTGAACATAGATTCAAAGTCAAACTCTTCTTCAACTTCAACTCAAAGCTCCACTAGGAAAGTGTTTTTATGTAAGAATACAACGGCCTTATCCACCTAAATCACGATGTGGGGTTGCAAGGCAGAAGAGCTCCCTATTTGCCCAACTTAAATTCTGGTGTGAGTATAGTCACTGTGGCCTATGTCCACAGGAAGTGACCAATCTAAACTTCAGAGTGAAATACAAACTGTCTCCTAAACAGCTGTGAGTGAGTGCTCAGTCCAGATAAAACTGGATTCACCAACATTAGGTCTTTCGCCTCTTGTCTTTTTGGTATCCTTTGGTAGAAAGTGATCAGACCAGCCAGGTTGGCACACAGCCTCCCTCAAAGCATCAGATCTGCCAAATCTGTTGAGGCATTTAAGTCACAACTAAAAATGTATCTTTGCTCACTGGCATTTAATTGGGTCTGATTTTGTGTTACTTGAAGCTTTTGGATGTCTGAGTCTTTTTAAATCCTTCTCTGTGAAGCAAACTTTGCTGCTTAAGGTGCTCTATAAATAACAAGGTGCTCTATAAATATAAAGCCACTAACATGTAAATACTGTATTTAGTTAAATGTAAAAAAAGTAAAACCATTTTGAATTGCACTGACTTCTTTCTTCCTACTACTTGCCCAGCTTCTTCACTCATTTACCCAGTTACAAAGAGGATGTGTAATGTTTACCTTACCTTTCAGGGGGCTTGGTGAAGTTCTTATTGGTGTAAATTTCTTCCAAACTGAACTCCTTCTTTTTCAGCCTGTTGTAAAAACAAATCCACCATAGTAATCAATCTGGCCATCATTCAGGGAAACTGATCAATGGATGACAGCCATATATTAATCCTGACGTATTCACTTTAAACAGTGTTTGGCCCAGTGGCGACTGGCTTACTTTGGTCATTTTGTGAAGCAGAACATGACATTTCCATTATCTGTTAATCATCAGTGTGTTACGTTGCATTTACAATTTGCCTCCAGTGATAAAACATTTTACTGTAGTGTGTATCAGTGCAGGATCTCATTTACTTGAGCAATAAGCTACTCTACATAGTGCCAAACAGAGATTTTACAAAGCTAAGAGGTGTTGTTACTGAAACCCCTCTTAACTCTTCTAAAAATCACTGTACAACACTTTGACCAGTTTCTTAATGCTTTTATAAAACGTGAGTAACACACCATTGTAATAAGAAGAAGAAGAAGAAGAAGAAGAAAAGCCCAATCAATGCATTGATCAATCAATCAATTTTTTATCCCGCCTTTCTATCCTGATGATGCTTGTCAAAGCTAAACAAACTGGAAGAGTGTAATTACACATTAGCTCATTTATTGTTAGGAATAAAACAAGTTTAGGATAAACAAACAACAGTTGAGGACCAGCATCCCCATTGGACCATGTGTGCATTATGTCTCGCTTAGATTTAGTTCTTCTGCATAAGGCCGTACGTCCACCAAGCACCTGTTTCTTTAAACCAGCATCCCAAAATAGTTCCTTCCACTTGTCATGACTACTGTCACTACTAGTGAAAATGCATTTCAAGTGTTTCCCCACACATAGGCTCATCGGCACGGCTGCCACAAAATAAAAAGTTGGTCAGTGTATAGAAATTGATCTAAATGGATCTGTAATGCATCACGTTATGTTCTGTTACACCAGAGACTAATCTCACTCAGTTGTTGCTTGTAAACACACCACACGCCTTTTTCCCCTCATCAGCTTGTATGAGACAGACACCACCTGCTAGACGGACAAGAGCGCTGTCTGAACACAAAAAAAAAAAAAAACTGTGAAAAAACCCAATATCGACTCGACAACGGAAGGTAATTGTTTACTTTTTTTCTCGTCTAAACGACATTACCCCAGCTGCTAGCAGAGTCTATATATTCAACAAGTCACGTAATAATACATGGAGTGGAAAATTTATTTTCTCCCGTGCATTGAAAGCTTGTTCCCTCAAATGACAAATGAGCATTGACAAGTATCCCTCCCCCCGGTGCCCTACCACCAAAAATCATGTTCTGAGCTCTAGGAAACACTGCATACATTTCACTACCTCGTGCGACACACTATACAGTACATACCTGATAGGTCTGGGCAGGCCCATAGGCGTGAGATTGTTCTGTGGTTTTGGTAAAGTTTTACGGATTCTAATGGACGATACCTTCCCTTGCTCCTCATGCTTTTTCACCACCTGTGACGACGAACAAGGACATGAACATCAATCGTATTATAGCATTATATTACATCAATCGTATTATAGCAATAATACCAGAGAAGGTGTTCTTTACTGTGATTATGAGTATGACGGTGATCTGGCTAGGTCTGAAGAGCAGCAGAGTACCGTTGACAGGAGCAAAGCAGCCATAATTATGGTCAAGAACATCTTCAACTTTATTGACTTCTTTCATACAACACTTTATACAACGGTTACAAATATAAAGATGCCCAACACACACAAGAGATATCATCACACTCATGACAAGTATAAAATATAAGTAGTTCATACCTTGATTTCAGAATCAGATAGAGCTTTTTCCTCTCTCAACCCCACGTCCTCAAACTCCCGACTGGAACAACTTGTGTCCTCTCCATCTTCCTCCTCCTCGCTCTGTTGTCTCCTCTCAATTTCACACTCCAAGGGAATCTGTGACAACGCACTGCAAAGAAGCAAATGAAATCACAATCAGCACAGCATTTACACACTTAAGCATCATCGTCATGATACAGGTTATCATTTGAGATAAAAAAAAAAAAGTGCCTTACCTGCAAGTGGAGGACACAGTAGCAGCAGAGGTGTCAGTTCTTGGGAGGAAACCAGGAAGGTGCCATACAGTGGATCTGGATGGGGACGTAGAACAGGTGAGAACATTGGAGGAGGAGTTGGGCGAGGAAACGTGACTGCTGGTGGCAGCCCCTCTGTTCTCAAACTTCTTTGAGAGGAAAGCCAGGGGGCTCGAAAGAAAACAGGAGGCAAGAGCTGCAAGGGAAGTGGTGGGAGAAAGCTGAACATTGGGAGGCAGGTGTTGGACGATGCTGCCATAGGAAGTGGATCTTCTGGACGGGTACACCTCCTTACGAAGGCACAGGGGGGTAATCTCCCTCTCCACCTCCACACTGCAGACGGTGTGTCGGCGAGCCCGCCGGGGTGATTTGTGGGTATGAGGGACAGGAGGAATGTGGGGAGACAGGTGTTGGGGTGATGCGTGGATCCTGCTGTACTGGGGTGAATGAAGGGAAGAACTCCAGGGCGTGTCGGGGCAGAGGAGAGAGGGGATCTCTGGGCAGGAGTAGCTGCGTAACAGGCGCCTAGAGAAGCTGTTTTCTGATGAGCATGGTCTGGCCAAGTCTACCTCCTCCCTCGTGAGCGGGTTCATCTCCTCCCCTTCATCTCTAGGTGTCTTGCTATGCAAAACCCTGCACTTTCTCCTTGGCGTATTTTTTACCCTTCTCGCATTTTGCCTTAGTTCAGATGCATTAACGCTGACCTTGTATGTGCATGACTCCACCTTATCAAGGTCTTCTTTTATATCATCAATAGTTGTGTTCTTACTATGGTTAGTGGTTTCAGCATCACTGGGAAATATCTCATCAGCCAGAGGGACAGCAGTCCTTTTTTTGCTATGATTTCTTGTGGTATCCATTACATGCTTCACATTCTGGTTATTCAACTGTACATAACAAGGTTGACAGAGAGGAGAAACAGGTTTCTGATTATTTTCATCAGGTGTCACTTCCGAATGCACAGACTCCACTGACATTTTATCTGGGTCTTCTTTGGATTGGCTTTCTTTGACTGCCTCATGACAGTCATCTGTACTTTTCTCCACAACTTGTGCCTCACCTGACACAAAGGATTTAACAGATCCCCTACAATCCTTTTTTGGCCTCTTGGACAGCTGTATTGGTCCAGTTTTCCAGCTTTCCTCCCGGTGAACAAGTACAACTAACGTCCCTGCTGACATTGCTGAAGAGGTAGAAACCAAAGTGCTGCCCAGCTCTGGAATGGAACTCTGATTTTGTGTTTTCCGTTTGAGGGGTTTCTTGTCCAAATTCATCAACTTACTTGGGCTCTGTGACCGATCTACGCTCAATACTGGTGAAACGTCCTTCTTTTTGCAGACATATTTTGGTTGGGCTTTGGATGTTGATTGAGACCTGGACTGCTTTGTTTCTAAAGGTTGGTAAAAGACCTTTGATAACTCCTCCTCCTGGGTTTCTTCTGCCAAAGTGGTTGTGATAGCAGTTTCCATATTGTCAATATTCACGTCAGGTTTACCGATACTGACACTGGTTCTTTTCTTCAGCCTTTTGCTTGAACCACCGGTATTCCTCTTCCTGTTACGGCCCTTTTGGTTGATCTTTGAAGCACCATTGCTATGATCCAGTGAGCAAACCACCATCGCACCAGAGGGATTTTCAGTCTCTGTTTGCAGCACTGCTTCATTTAGTGCAGCAAACCTTTGGTGCCCACCTTTTGCTTTCCTTTTCGTACCCGTTGAAACAGGCACTCTTGTTCCAGCGGGATTCAGCATTATTTCCATGTCTGTGAGAGTATTTGTTGAGACGTCATTCCTTGGTGGTTTAAACCCTTTTAATACGCCACTGTCTGAATACACATTTAACACCTCTCTGTTGTTTGTATCGTCTGTATGTTTACCTGCACTCAATCTTTTCCTTTTTGACAAGTCTGGTTCAATATTTGACCGGGAGGTTTCAGTCAGTTTCAATCTCCTCTTTGCTTTCCCAACCCTTACAGAGTCTGGCTTTAGCTCCCACTCTACTTGCTGCTTTTGAACAGGCTGAGTATCCAGGGTGGTCCTCAGCGCACTTTCATTAACACCACCATCCTTGATGGTATTGCATGGGCTTTTTCGAACAGAAAGGCCACCATCTCTTTTCCTACCATCATCATCATCATCATCATCATCATCATCATCATGAAGACAGAGTGTGTCAGGGGGAGTATAATAGACTAAGGACGGTAATGACTGGGTTTTTCCAGTATCACTTGAGTCACTGTGGTTCTTTATGTGAGAAAAGAGTTCACCATTTGCCCCAGGGTCACACGCTTCCTCTTTAACTTCAGATGAACAAATCTTGGAGGAACCTTTCTGTAATATAGGTCTATTACCAGTACGTTTTCTAGGCAGTGGCTTCAGCTGAGCAGCCGGTTTGTTTTTCTGTTCCTCCATTTCACTGGACATCTTCAACTTGGACTCACGTGAGGCACTTGCATTGTCAGGGGGCTGAAACAGTAGAGACGAGGACCTAAGAACGAATTTATTACATTCGGAAACTTGCTCAGAAGTATTGCAGGCTAAGAGACTATGTTGCAAAGGCACAAAATCATTTGCGTTAGTTTCCATCTCAGTCAAATTTTTGCCACCTCCTATATCACTGAACTTTATTGGAGACAAAGAAGCCAGCTGGTCAGCTTTACTGTCCTCATTCCCATTCTCGCTTTGTCCTTGTATATGAAACATTTGGACAGGCTCTGAGGTTTCACTACTAGATGCACTCATGCCATGTAGCTTGCACTCGCCGAGTTCGTCTGGATGGTCCTTGGACAGTGGAGGACTATTAGGTTTGAAACGTTTAACGGGACTCATGACAATCTCTGTGAAACTGGCCACCTTCGACTTGAATGACTGAAACAACGGGCCAATCACCCAACCCTTCATGGCAGATGGATTTTCAACAGTGTGTCCAACAGCCAACTCCCCACACGCATCCATGTCTGATTTAGGGGGGTTTGATTGAGGGGTGTCAAGATCCTGCGTGGTACTTCCAGCAAACTGTTTATCTACATTTTCTGTGGCAGAAAGGTTTTCTTTCTTGCTTGGGTGTTTCTGGTCCTTGTGCCTATTATAGACAAACACAGAAAAGGAAACCATGAGTTTCAGATAGTAAGGCACAAATGGTGTCACTCCACCAAACGAACAACACCAAAATCTAAGTTTCCTCTTAATGGGAAGGCATGAATGAATCTTGTGGCTGTTGATACCAAGATCATCATTTATTGGTCACCTCACCTTGAACTATTGCTGATCCTATGAAGCCCTGCTGAGTTAGACACAATTTCCCTCATTATGAAATGCTGACATCTGGTAACTGTCTCTTTCTCCTTTCCCACTTCATCACAAACAGATCACATAAACCTGGCAAACTGAGGCGAGCCATCTGTGACCACTGGTCGCTGCTTTCAAGGATAGTCATTTTTTTACAGTTATCATACATTTTACAGGGGTCAGTGGAGCAGTTTCTCCAGACAATTAAAAATGTATAAGTATAAAATATTTCCTATTTGAACAAACAATGATTATGAGGCATACACAAGCTGAGAACAATTAGTTATCACACTTACTGAGTTGGGTATTCTGATGAAATATCCTGGGGGGAAAAAATAAATTCAAAAAATATTTTTTTTGTGCTTTTTTTTTTTTTTTTAAAGCACAATTTTGAACAACAAGAAAAGAATTGCAGACAATGATGATATACTACATTCTGTAATGTATGCAGTCAAAGTTTAGTGGATCACATTACGACACTCAATTGCTCGTCTGTGTCGGATGCAACAGACCGTGAAGGAGGATTAAATCACTCAATTAACCCACACACCCCTTCACTGTATCGGGCTCCAATGTTAGCATACACATCCATACAGTACAGCTGCTGCACAAACGGATTAATAACACAGACAGCTTTAATACAAAAAAAGATTGTCAAGGTCACGCAGTCAGACAAGAGAGACAGAGGGGGAGAGAGAGAGAGCGCACAATTACAGCAAGGAAAGACTGACCTTGTTTTGTTTTGCTTGTTGTAAATGTCTGGTATTGACTCTCAGCAGCTTTACCGACAGAGATTGTGACACTTGCACCTATAAATCAGAAATGCACGGGCATTGCATGAGCACTGTATCTGCAACTAGTTTGCAGTGAAAGTCATTTAATTATTAAAGAGTCAAAACAAGAGGTTTAAGTTAAACTGCTACCATGCCACTCTCCCTCTCTCTCTTGGTGGGGGACGGGTTTTGTCTGGACGGTCTCTGAGCTGCTCCACAGTCCTTGTGGCTCTGCTTTTTTGGAATCTGGTCTCTAACCCCTTGAATGCGACCACTCCTCCTGCTGCCGGATTTGCCATCATCATCACAGCTGTGAATGTTTAAAAACAGTATAGGCCTTTGAACCTATTATCAGTGTTTTTGTTTCAAATACAGTGAGAGGAGCCATAGGGATACATCTCTTCTAGCATCAATCCATAAGTGTAAGGAAGACAAATGTGCCAAAATAAGCAAGATGGGGAAAATACACCGATGGGACAGCAAAGAAAAAGGTGCCAGGAGAACTATACCTGGGAGTGATGGAGGGAAGGGGGAGGAGAGGTGGTTCAGGTTCACTGTGAGGGGGTGCACTACAGAAAGGGTTTGGGGGAATAGCATCCTCATCCATTGGACAAACTATTTGAGGGAGCGAATCAGAGGGATAAGTCAACATCTCCTTGCTCTCTCTCTCCCCTGTCTGTTGTCCTCTGTAAATAACAACTGGGAAAAAACAACAAACATGCAGGGTATCAATTCAGTATGAAAGCACTGGAACATAGGTGTTACAAAATGAGGACTCACTTACTATCTGGTTGTCTAGGGTGGGTTTTTAATCTGCAATGAAGAATAAGAACAATAAATATTTGAAAATGAGAATTATAGTGGAGGGGGGGGGTTAATTGGCTTTTATACAACTTTATTTTTTAAGCACAGACCCTTTGAGTTGTAATGGGAGGGAACTTGGGAAAAAAAGCCTTGGTGCCACATTAGAAAATCAGCATTAGCAAAATGAATAACGTTTACGAGGATCACGTCGTATGTTGATGGTAATGACACAGTCGCGCTTTTTACCGTTTATTTAACACATCCGTTTCTCTAAAGCGTAGGAAAGGGAATAAAGTCAATTTACGGCAAGTTACATATACCTTAACTTCATTCAGATAATAAAGGCATATCGGAATGGGACATTAAACCTAGCAATATTATTATTATTATTATAAGTTCAAATTCGAATTCATTTCAAACGAATATTTTTCATCAAATGACAAAGGCGACTTGGTCAAAATGGAGCTAGGTCTACTTGCTGGAATCCACCCTGTCTCATATCCAAAGTTTCATACGTGAGATAACGTTAATATTAGCTAGCTAAGGAGACCAATGTTGTTCGTGAAATAACTTTATCTGGTGGATTATGTGAGCCAAAGGTTTTAACAGCATCTCAGTGGAGCTTTTATTGGCGCTCCGTAAACACGGCATGGTTTCCATCGAGATTCATACAGTGAATAACATATAGCCAAGGGTTCTGTACCGGGGAATAGCCATAGCCCTTGACTGTCACACTTGCTGACGTTAACACGCTCTCTGTGGGCCACTGCAGATATTCGCATCTCGTAGAGTAGTTTAATGCGGTTTGGTCAACTAGATAACGTCAAACAAACTCACCAGAGATGTCTTGATATTCCGCTGGCTAATGTCCCGTCCTCATCGTAAACAAGACATGCCGCACGGCGCCCTACAGCGAACTCGCG
>OOFE01007804.1:1974-13733 GCA_900323365.1 Monocentris japonica | reverse complement strand
CCGTCTGTCTGTCTCCCCGCCTGTCTGTCTCCCCGCCTGTCTGTCTCCCCATCTGTCTGTCTCCCCGCCTGTCTGTCTCCCTGCCTGTCTGTCTCCCTGCCTGTCTGTCTCCCCACCTGTCTGTCTCCCTGTCTGTCTGTCTGTCTCCCTGTCTGTCTGTCTGTCTCCCTGTCTCCCTGCCTGTCTGTCTCCCCGTCTGTCTGTCTCCCTGCCTGTCTGTCTCCCCGTCTGTCTGTCTCCCTGTCTGTCTGTCTCTCTGTCTGTCTGCCTGCCTCCCTGTCTGTCTCCCTGTCTGTCTGTCCCGTCTGTCTGTCTTCCTGCCTGTCTGTCTCCCTGTCTGTCTGACTTCCTGCCTGTCTGTCTCCCTGTCTGTCTGTCTCCCTGTCTGTCTCCCTGTCTGTCTCTCCTATCAGATAGTGTCTCGGTATGACATCATAGTGATTTTAGAGGTGGTGGACATCAGCGGTGAGTCAGTGACAACCTTCCTGGACGCCCTCAACAGGTGAGTCCAGGCTTTGTTCCTTCAATGTGATGATTCACTCATAGAAACTGCAAGTAAATGCATTTTCATTTTTATTATTTATTATTATTTAACCTTTACTTAACCAGGCAATTCAGTTAGGAGCAGATTCTTATTTACCATGACAGCCTGGTAGTTAAGTTACTGGACAGATGCAGAAAATAACTTTATTTATCGTATTTCTAAAGCACTTTTCAGAAGAGAGTTACAAAGTGCTTCACAGGAGTAAAAGACAGCCAATAGACAGACAATAGGATAAATACATAAAAGAAAAATCAATACAAAAAACAGCACAGAAGGATCAATCAAACAATCAAAATAGAAGGAATATATATATAATAATAATTTAACAATAACAAGATCGATGCAACATGTGATAAATGAAAATGTGATAATATGGAAAAACAAAATATACTGATCTCGAATCATATCTGTGTAACTTGTGTTAAAAATGCTGTGTTAACACATTGATCTGTCTGTCTGTCAACCTGTCTGTCTGCCCATCTGTCTGTCTGTCAACCTGTCTGTCTGTCCAGAGCCAACAGGAAGCATCACTACACCCTGAAGATCAGTAGTCGTCTGGGCAGGACGCGCTACAAGGAGCAGTTCATGTTCCTCTACAGGTGAAGCAGCAGCGATCTGGGGCCCCTCAGGGCTCCTCCAGGGGCTCCTGCAGGTTCCCCAGAAAACTAATAAGTTACTGTAAAGATGAAAAGCAACACAGCTGAAACATCTGAGCTGTGTTTGGAGTTTTTGGAGTTTCTCATTCTATCAACAAGCACCTTCAATTTAACTTAATGAAAATGTGACTTTTATATCTGCACTTCTGTCTGCAAATGTATGGCCTGGCAGAATGTATTGTAAATGTATGGATGGATGTGTGTGTGTGTGTGTGTGTGTGTGTGTAGGGATGATCTGGTTGACTTGGTGGACTGCTATCAGTTTGATGACCAGCTGACTGAGAGAGAAGATGTTTTCGCTCGAGACCCGTACATCCTCCGTTTCAGATGTCTCAATACTGGTACAAAACCCTGTGTGTGTGTGTGTTCGTGTGTGTGTGTTTGTGTACTCTTGGTGTTGTGTGTTTGCTGCTCCTCACTTCTCTATGGGGCTAGTTTAGGATTAGGAAGAGGGTTTAGGGTTCAGGTTATTGTTAGGGGTTAGGGAATGAATGCAGTCAGTGAAGGTCAAGTTTAGCAATACAGACAGAGCTGGAATGTCCTGTATACTGAATGTGTGTGTGTGTGTGTGTGTGTAGTCCTGAAGGACCTGGTGATGATCCCAGTCCACACTAAGCCAGAGGACTCAAAGAAGGAGGTGGACGAGCTCTACGACGTCTTCCAGGACGTCAAGAGGAAGTGGAGGACCAACGTGAGGACCATTTATCTGAATTGTACTGATAAAAGGGCTCAGGCAGCCTCCTCTGACTGAATGAGCATGTTGACATCCACATAATCCTCATAATCTGATCTTAACTCGATTAAGGAAATACTGGACTATTGAAACTGTCATGTAAACCTCATAGAGTCATGATCAGGTGAAGTATAACCTGGCTAACAGATTTTCCATCTATCAGGTCATGTAAAGGCCTCAGTCAGTCAATCTCAGCAGGTTACTACCAGGCTATTACTTTAAACCATTTCAATTTTAATCAAAATATTACCTGATTACTCACAGTAATCAGAGTACTGATGTGCATGTAAACGTACTCACTGAAGATTAAAGCTGCACTAGGAACGTTTTTAATGTGAAATCCAACGCCTTCTCAGCCTGAACCAGGAAGTGATGCTGCAGCAGAACAGAGCGTCCCATCCCGACTAACTGAGACGGTAGATTCACCCTATTGATCCAGATTAGATCCTGGTGTTGGTTCGGTCACTGGTGGGAAATCGTCTCCACACAGGAAGTGACCGATCCAGACTGAAGAGAGAAATCCAAATCAGAGAAAGCATCACAGACTGGTTATGTTCTAGAACATATTTTCCTGTGTTCTAGAATGTGATGATGTAGCGCCCTGTGTTCTAGAACCTGATGATGTAGTGTCCCGTGTTCTAGAACGTGATGATGTAGCGTCCCGTGTTCTAGAACGTGATGATGTAGCGTCCCGTGTTCTAGAACGTGATGATGTAGCGTCCTGTGTTCTAGAACGTGATGATCCTGGGCGACTTCAATGCAGACGGATCCTACATCTCCAAGCACAGCATGAAGGACATCCGTATACGTAGTGACAAGAACTTCCACTGGCTGATCGGAGACGATGTGGACACCACGGCTAGCACTGGAAACGACAACACATATGATAGGTAACACTCACACACACACAGTCAGTAGTTACTCAGTAAAAAGTGTCAAGTATAGGCCAGTTAACAGAGGGACTACTGCTCCCTCAGGAGAGAGTGAGTCCAGACACACAGCAATCACTATTTTCCCTCAAATCAAATCACAGTCTAAGTCTAATCTGATCTGATCTGATCTGATCTACAGGATCGTGGTCTATGGAGACGACATGTTACAGGCTGTTGTAACAAACTCTGCCAAGCCCTTCAACTTCCAGAAGGCCTACAGACTCACTGAAGAACAGGTCTGTCGTTATACATGTACATGTCATAACTATACAAGAGGTCAGTAGGGGTAGTGAAGTAAAACATTCTTGCAGAAGACTTCAAGATCACTAAAATTGCAAGGATGCCTCTTATGTGCCCTCCTCTTTAGGTCAGTCTACAGATGTCTTCTTCTTCATGTCTAAGTATTATATTATATATATTATATTAAAAGTTCACCCGGATGCACCGTGGGGAAATATCAGCATCACCAACATCTTGTTCCAGGATTCTGCTGAGCAGGTCGAACATTGCTTTTTCTTTTTGTTTGAAAGGCGTCTTTGTTCAGGGATGAGCACTTTTGTAATTTGCCCTCTGGTTCTCCTTAAGTGACAAAATACACTCATCCATCAACGGTAGTGTTCATCTGAAACACTCTAATACATGCACTGGCTCACCATAGTAACTTAGATCATAGTTGCCCTATAAATATAACACTTTCCCTTTGACACCAGAACCTGAAAGAATAACACAAATCAAGTGCCATGCTTGTTTGTTTTTTTACATCCGTTAGAGATTATCAAAGTATGAGGACTTACTGTAATGTAGAAATCACAAAAAATACAGTATATTTATATAAAGAAGCAACTGACATTCATCAAATGTCTGTAACCTCCTATGGAGTATTTTGCCATCCATATTGGATCCACACACCTAAAACATTGTTCACGTTGTTACTTTCCTTCTGATGGATTTCTATTTTCTTTCATCATTCTAAAACTTCCATTAAATAACAAAAATACGCTCACAAAGAAAAACACTAACCCTTTTTAATAGCCTCCTCGTGCTAAAGCATATATTGTATGCTCTTTAACCACTCTAGAACCTTGTTCAGACTAAAACCATGGTTTAGTAACTTGGCGGCCATATTGGATCTTTGCAAATTAGGCATATTTCCCCACAGTGCATTTGGGTTCTAGAAACCTGTTGACGACACTATGACCTCTGACCTCTGTGGTTCAATATTGATAAGGCATTGATTATCACGACACCAAATCCTGGCTGAACTGATCAGATCATGCTAAGTGGATTTTCCATCAATCAACCAATCAATCCATTAATTCAATTCAATCAGTGACTGTATTTTCCAGGCCCTTAAAGTGAGTGACCATTACCCTGTGGAGGTGCAGCTGAGGTCCATCAATCAGACAACAGATGAAGAGGATGGTAACAGCACAGCTCTTCTTCATGTTATTCTTTTCTAGTCAGGTTTGTGGCTGAGGAAGGACATTATTTAGTTTATTGTGTAGATTGAATCTGGCCTTGATGGAGACTATGAGCTCTCTGTGCTCCAGCAGGCGAGGCAACAACATCCGGAGCCTTCCATGGGGTCACATGGCTCCGTGTACCAGGACCTATACGTCTGTCTCTCTAAATATCTATGTAGCCCAGACATTATCTACACAGCTAACCCTGTTCATTTCAGTGATTCACTAGCAGACCTGATGTTCAGATGTTCCCTCAACTAAAAGGAGGAAATTTTGCAGAGTGAACCGATCAGAACGTGCTGGCTGTGAATGCGCCCTCAAGCTTTTACATGGAACAGAAAATCCAGCTTTTTCTCGTGCAGTCTCTACCTGCTTAGACAGCCAGGGGACGATCAGAGAGCGTCCAAGTTAAAAATCAGACTTTGTGTTTTGTGTTCATCCATCCTGATTTCATTCGTTGAGGGGATTGTGTGGCTTCTCGCTGCAGGTTTGGATCAGCAGCAGCACCTTCAGTCAGCACCAGGGCCCACGGCTCTGGATGAAGAGCTGGGGGAGCTGAAGAGAGGAAACCTGCTGTTGAAGAGGGAGAAGCTCAACCTGGAGATCCAGATCCTCCGACTGCAGATGGCCAAGCTGGGCCAGAGCCCCGGCAACGAAGTTTAGACACAACAGACACATCTAGTGCCTAACCGGACCATGGGTGCATACACTTTCAGTAGGGGAGCCCCCAGTGGGAACTGAACCCCTGACCTCGGTAGAGTTAGTGCTTTGCTTTCGCCATCCATCTATAGAAAACTACAATTGTTAGTTTTGATGATTTGAGGAACAAAGTATTTTACTGTACTTTTGGCATCTTCAAGAGACAATTTACTAACTGACGTCTGTTCTGACATGGAATATTGACAACATGACCATTGATATTACAGGCCGAAGTCAAATGTTGAGTGTCAACAACTTAACGGATGTTCTACAGTGAATTTGACTTGAGTCAGTAAGATTATAAAGAAGGTAGGAGTCCAATCTGTTGCATAGCTACTCAATCTTGACTGCCGAAGAATGAAAATAAAAGCTAGTAATTACAAAAACTTTATTGATATCTCCTTCTTTACAACAACAACAACTTCAGAAAAAAAAAAAAATATATATATATTTATCATGTTTCGGCTACTTAAAGCTTCACATGGACCCAAGACAGAATACAGTGGAGATCACGGTTCCTACACAGTTTCCATTTCAGAAACTCCAAACTGGATTTGAGGACTCTGGGTGTTCAGTATGATCCAGGCTGCAGCTGGAGATTACTCTTTACAGCAACAAATACCACAGAGTGTGAAATGCCAAATTGAGTGTTGTGATTCGGGTGTCAGGCCTGACCAACAACATTTTTCAAAACTTGTCAAGGTATTTCTGACCTGGAAATCCTAAAATTCATTTTCCATACTTTTCTGTGTTGGAACGCTGGGGGAGGAGCTGGGTGGGCGGGGTTTGGGTCTAAATCGGCAAAACAAACGGGTGTTTCCTGGCGAACAAACAGGCGATGGTCAGCGCAGAAAGCGAGGCTGGGAACTCAGCAGCAAACGAACGTTGTCTTCAAATTCAGATTTTACTTCTTGCCTGATTTCTTGATCCCACCGCCCGCTGCAGGGAAGGAAAGAAACAGGAAGAACGAAACAGAGTGAGACTATTTCATGGGTTTCATTAGAAAACGTCACTTAATGGGACTACTTTGTAGTGAGTGATCGTGGACAACGTCAATAATGTGTTATACATTCATTCATCAAAGTAGGAGTCCCTTTTGTTTTGTTATTTTGGAATGAGACTTTTCCATGCGCAGTTAATAAACAAACAACGTATGAAGAGGGTCATCCCAAAACCGGTTTCTCCATTTCAGAAAAACTCTGCTCCCCGGAGTTCAATATTTGCAAACCACAGATGATTCGATCCTGAAGAACGAAGGAAACGTCCCATAATATTCAGCTTTCATGGTTTAGTATTAAACAAGTTCTTCATTGTGTTTTGTAAATAAATGTTATTTAGTTAAATGTTGAACTGAATGAATGTGAAGACTAAGTCATCACAATGCTGGACCCTGATTGGCCGACAACACCAGCTCCTCTAATTCAAAAGGAGGTCCACCTGCTGAGTGGAGGCTTTCCAGTATTTACAAGGCATTCTTGTGTCTTTTAGTCGCCTGGTCAGTTGGGCTGTGTGGTCAGATAACTGGTTCACTGCAGTTGTGAATGGACAACGGCTCAGAGCGATATTGGGTTGTAGCATCTTACTCAGAGGTCCTTTTCCTGCAGCTTTGGCCTTCAGGGCATCCAAGGCCTTCTGATCCTCCTTCTGCTTCTGCTTGAAGGCCATGTCCTCCTACATACACACAAACAGTTTAGACCCTCTGGATGAGGTCTTTCCATGAGATGGCATCACGGTCGTCTTGTTTTGGTTCCCATCTTTCTAAAGACAGAGAGCCTCAGTGACAGACGGTTAATACAATATAACTGATATAACTCATCTACCTCCATCGATAAACAAGAGACTGGCAGACCGAGGGCTTTAAATTTCCCTTGTTAATAGAAGATGCAGGGATCTACCGCCTGGACAAAGCATGAACACCACCGCCATATTCAACTCCTTTTGCACAATCCATATCAGAGTTGTATCAAAGCTTAACTCTCCTTTCTCGTGCCTCCTCTTCACCTCTCCTTCACAACTGAAGTGGATTTAACAAGTGAAATCAATACCTCAGCATAGCTTTCACCTGGATTCACCTGCTCAGTCTAGACTTGGGAAAGACCAGGAGGCCCTCATGGTTTTGACACTGAAATAAATGAAACCTCAAAACAGAGCCTGGGCTCCATGCCCTGCAATTCATTAGACCTATTCACTGATCAGATGGCTAAGGGCAGCCCAGTGTCCAGTAATGCATTATTACATATGTTAGTCAGAAAGGCAAGAGGGGAAGCTTACATCATCGAGGTCCTTGCCCTGTTTCTTGGGTGCCTTCAGGGGCTTCTTCTTGCCTCCTAAAGACAATGAAAGCACATATTTATAACGTTACTTAGCCATCTGTCTGGCTGACAGGCTAACTCCGATGCTAATGCAGCTCCACGATGGAAATGAGTGTCCGGGCTAACACGTCCGTTCAGTCTCGTAAGGAGAGAACGTTACGCAAAACGCCAATTGAAGAAAATGGCAGTTTAATATTGCTTTGCTTATCGGCAAATGTGCAAATACACACACAATGACTTGAGACCTTTTAGAAATCGTCACGATCTACTCTTTTCAATTTGCAGAATTGGTTCGCCTGTTAATCGTGCCAAAATACCCAGTGAAAGGCAGCAGCGACCACTGTGAGCCAGTTCTTAAAATTGAGATTTTAATTAAATTAATTCTGCTTGGTGAGTCATGTGCATGCCGAATTTACCAGAAGACCATACCGATCCGTAAAATCTCTTGAGATATGTTCTGCCGTGTATGTAAGTTTGCCGATAAGCAAGGAAGTATTAAACTGATAGATTTTTCAAAGACGTATCGCGGGGCCGGCGCTAACACACTTAGCTACATTAGCTAACCTATCCAGTAGACACGCTAGGCTAACACTCGTTTTATTGTCAGAAGTCATCTTTATCCAGACAGAACTTTTCAGCTGCCCATCAGAAACGACGCCTCACCTTCCCTGCCAGACATATTCAAGGCTGGTTCGAGGGGTTAAAAGCTAACAAATAAAATATTATTTGTAGAAGCTAGCCAGTTATCGTTGAATCCGCGCTGTTAGGACCTCCGTGAACTCTCACCCGGAAGCAGGTTGTCTGTTATGTGCCTGACCGCAAAATCACCCGGCAGTTTCATTTAGCATCATGATGCTAACTAGTTAGCCAAAAGAAACTTCATCACTATATGTCATGTACTTTTCCGTATTTTCCTTTGACGACCTTCAAGACTAATGGTATGCTTGTTCCAATATCATAATTCGGGTAAAATTATTGCGAGATGCCACGCGAGGCGTTAAATTACTACAAAAAGTCAGTTTAGCTGATAGCAATGTGGAGCTAACAGCAAGCTAGTATGGAGGAGAAGTAGGATATGGAGCAAGACAGCCAGCTAACCTTGGGAGCCAATGGAGATTTGCAGCATACTCTGTTGCAGTACATTGCATTTTAACTCTGCAAACGTTATCGTCTTTCAACACAACTGGTTATTGATGTGATGTATAGTATTAGTGCTGTTACAGCTGTTTGGTGATGATGGCTCACTGTGGATTGAAAACCATTCATCCCATGTTAACAGCACAGAGTGAATGGAATCATAGGTAATCGTTGCTCCACTTTATTATCAAGTACAGTGGTTAGAATACCCCATGGGAGTTTGGCCTGAGGGTAGTCCAATAACCAGGCCCAGTTTTTCTAAACCTTTAATCTGGGTCAGGATTATACATGTCTTCTAATACCAGGATCAGACTGATCTTGCAGATTTTGTCAGATAGGATCATTCTGATCCAGATACCACAAGATCAAGACTACAGAATCCGGATCAGCAGTCTTTAAATAGACCTCTAGCGGTCCACCTGTTGGACAGATGATGTTTTTAGTTAGCATGTGGTTAAGCCAAAATGAACTAGATGACAGTTTTAAAGACAGTTTGTATGTTACTGCACAAGTATACAAGGCATAAGAACCTTAAGTATCATTGCATTTTTGTCTCTCATTGGCAAAAAAACAATCCAAAACAAAACTTCCCATTTTTCTTCGAACTGTTGTGGGATCTTTAAAAAATAAAGGTTCACAAGAGTATTTCTTATTGTCTGTCCAGCTGATCCAGCAGTTGGTATACGACTTTGTTGTGGCGGTTTTGTTCATTTAAAGTAAAACATTGAATTCCATTTTAATCTATATTCAGGGTGTACAGGCTGTGTTTTCCCCACATCCTCACCACAATAACGCCCTTCATCCAGCCTTCCAGTGGGTTCAGGATATCCCGATTCTCCAAAACTATCCATATCTCTGCACTCTAGTTTTGAAACATGCAGAACAGCATTTCATTAAAGTTTGATTGGATTACCAAATCCCAATCTGAATGATTTCTCATTGATCAGTTTTCAGGTTTAATCCGATTACTGAGATCCTACCAGAAAGGTTTTGAATGGACACTTAAGTCAGCTGCTGTTTGACTCGATGTGGAACCTTTACAGAACTATGATATTTAACAGTTTCACTCATGTTCAGGTGCCTGGTCCAACGTCTACTCTGTAGCAGGGGGCTGTGAGAGCGACGCTGTTGGCTGTTTCTAGCTCCGCTTCTGATTGCTGCTCATCTCAATGAGGTATGGTGGAAAACTTCGTCTCATCGCAGACGGGGCAGTAGCGTGGCGACTGACTCGTCTGTAAACCAGAAAACCAAGTTCACTTCCCTGTGGCAGAGCATCCGCCCTGCTACCCTGTAGTGAAATACAATACAAAAACAATACAAATGAATTTGTTACTCTGGTTAATTCACATACTGACGTGCTTCATACCTGAGAAACATCCGATACCACTCTCATCATCAGTATTATTGTTACTGTACTAGGTACCGAGGCATTCAGGTCCCTCTCTGGAGTCATGGGTCCTGCCGCCTGTACCGCCTCCCCTTGCCTGGACCTCTGTCAGGGAGAATCCCTCTGGTTACCTACAGCACCCACCATCAGCCCGCTAACCCCATCCCTCCGGAGGATAAAAGAGGAGCCGAGCTGGTAAAGGAGCGCGCCCTGGCTGCCTTACAGGTACAGGAAGTCCCTCTTGCATCTCTACGTTTCCTTGTTCAGACTAACCTACTTCAGACTACTTTCACACTGTGATCCCCACAAACAAGCCGACGCCGGTTCAGCTTCGGCCAGCGTGTCCCTGCTCTGAGTTGATCCAGGGCTCCAACGTGGGGCTGCATTAGTCCAGTTAAAATGATGATCCAGATCATTTTGATAGATGTATTGATTACAAATATTAATAGTAATCTTAATAGTTTGAGGAGCAAAATTATCTTTGTGCACTTTGACAACTAAAATCAACCTCTTGACTGTTTTCAACCACAGCAGGCGTTCTGAATGAAATGCAATCTTTCACTCTTGCCAAGTTGACACTTTGGAGGTTTTCACCCGTCAGTCATCTCTCAGAGCAACAGAGGACATGAATCCCCTGTGTCTTTCTCCTCCCTCCTGCAGCATGCGGGTGAGGTGGGAAGGCAGTGGGGTCAGAGGTCAGCCAAGACAGCCACGGCCACCGTCAACTACTGGTGGGAGAGGTACGAGGAGTTTGTCGGCCTCAACGAGGTCCGCCACGCTCAGTCCAAGGTCACCGAGGTCAGTACGCAGTAAGAACCAAGCCCGTCTTTTTCCACTTGTTTTCTACCTTTCCTCTCTTGCTCTGGATCATCTCTCTATCATGGTCATTCTATGTTCACAGGAGGATCTGTGACCTTTGACCTCCATACTATTGGACTTCCTCTTATTTCTACATCACATCCCCTCTCCTCTCCACCTTCCCTCCTATCACATCTGTCTGTCTGTCTCTCTCTCTCTCTCTCTCTTTTTCTCGCTCGCTCTCTCTCTCTCTTTCTCTCTCTCGCTCTCTCTCGCTCTCTCTTTCTCTCTCTCTCGCTCTGTCTCTCGCTCTGTCTCTCTCTTTCTCTCTCGCTCTGTCGCTCTTTCTCTCTCTCGCTCTCTCTCTCTCTTTCTCTCTCTCACGCTTTCTCTCTCTCTTGCTCGCTCTCTCTCGCTTTCTCTACCTTTGTCTCTCTCTCTCTCTTTTTTTTCTCGCTCTCTCGCTGTCTCTCTTTCTCTCTCTCTTTGTCTCTCTTTCTTTCTCTTTCTCTCGCTCTTTCTCTCTCTTTTGCTCTCTCTTTCTCTCTCTCTTTCTCTCTCTCTCTCTTTTTCTCTCTCTCTCTCTCTCTTCTTTTTCTCTCGCTCTCTCGCTGTCTCTCTTTCTCTCTCTCTTTCTCTCTCTCTCTCTCTCTCTCTCTTTCTCTCTTTTCTCTCTCTCGCTCTCTCTCTCTCCCCTGGCACATGGTTAACCCAACCTCTCAGCTTTCCCAACACCAGCAGGTCGACCGGCTTCCTTGAGCCTCTCTGAAGTTATGAAGGGTTGATCCACAAGGGGGCAGCAGAGCCACCAGCCTGGAGTATTTAAAAATGGCTGCTGTAGAGGAACGTCTCCTTTTATACGTTTTCAATCTGCTCTATATTCTAGTTTATTGTTTTAATATTTGTTTTATTTCTACTGTTTTTATTGCCTATTTTCTATCAAATGTATGTGATTGTTTTCCTTGCTGAGTCCATTTATGTTTTGCCATGATTAAAGTTCCAAAACAAACAAAGATGTTTTCACCTTCTTAAGAAGTTCATTCTCTCCAAGGACTCAAGTCTACCGGGAATTCCTGGATTTAATGATCAGCCTGTCCT
>OOFE01007799.1:6777-25266 GCA_900323365.1 Monocentris japonica | reverse complement strand
GAAACCCTGAGAATGTTTTACTAGGCTACATTTTAAATTGGCAAATATCAAGGCAATTTATAATCAGCCAAAAAAAGCAATGGACTGCCAATGGACTCAGTCCATCAGCAATCCCTCATGTATTTGTTCAATCCTATTCAGCATTTGATAAAGTATGAAAACATTTAGGGGAACAAACAAGATGCTAATACTTTGGCTTGGTTTTGAATATAATGAATATAATTTTCTCCCACATGCAACTTGATTTGCGGGCCAGGGATACTGCATAGCATATCTTGTTTAGGAGGCCTTTCCACCTGATATAAAAAGTTGCAGTCTTCTGATTTGGAAAATGCAGCAATCAATATCACATTTGATTTTCTTATCTTATTATCAGCTGCTCAGCCCTATAGGCAATGTGAAGCCATTCCTCCTCCTCAGTGCAAAGCCTAACTCAAGTACACTACGCATAAACTGGGTCAGGCAGTGTATGTCTCTATGAAGCACTGAGCAAGTGCCGCTGGTCTGAACTGCACTGAGGTCTTATATTGGCTGAATCCCAATCAATGGGGATGAGCCTTGTATTCTACTCTGCATAGATATTAATTACAACTTTTTCAAGCATTTAAACCTTTAGTAAGCACACTCCTCTGCAACCTATAAACTGTGGGTTTCCAGGTCCCTACTACTGACTGGAATTTACCCATTTACTCTGAATTTGGATGTAGACCTGGGATTAAAAATAGGCTAGGAACGATGATGCTTCACGACTTCAATCAATCACATTTCCTTGGGATCCAGACTGGTACTGTACAACACTTGCAAGGTAAGACAATACTGTTCTATATTTGGGCAATACTAGAGAAAATGGAGAGGGGAAGATGGGAAGGGGTGAAGAAAGGCTAGCTGGTGCACCACTTCATATGCACACTGTCTAGCTCATGGTAGCATTCACCACCTGATAAGAGCCAGAGGTGCCTCTTGCCTTTTGCTTATCTGTGAAATACAACAGTGGGCCAGCCTGCTCTTCAACCTGTCTGAAATTGCAAATTCACACCATTTCCACCAGTCAAGGACCAGTGCGTAACAATCACTGAGTGGGTTTACTTAGTGCTACATAAGCTATTGTGATTCTAAGGATTTAAGGGTGCCACATTCTCTTGTGGACATGGTCATGAGACCAAAAGGACCACGGCAGACTGCCGTGCATGTGTTATTGTTCTCCCAGGAAGCACTCTTGTTGGGTTGAAACACAGGGTGATTTTGATTTAACGTGCCCGAATGACGTGAGTGCCACAGCTCTTGAGATCCAACAACCATACAAATTCTTGCCCCAGATATTTAGAAAATAGAACCATAATGTATTGTACAACCTACAGAAAGGGGGCCTGCTCAAAAATGGCACTAAAACAGAAACAACTTCTAAATGTGCGATAAGTGCTCAATAGAAAAATGATTAAGTTCAAAGCAAAAATGCTCAGCCGATTTGTGCTTACAAAATGGGCCAAACAATAAATTACAATTAAGAACTGACAGTTAAACAAGACTTATTGGCTGAAGATCAGAGCAGCTAAATAATCTGACCTCACACCCTTTGTCAACACTGACCAGCTGTACCCTCAAATGAGAACTGTGTTAATAATTCCTATAAAACAGGCAAGCACACCTACAACTCACACGGCAGTTGCATCTCAAGTCCATAAAGTGACTCTCTCCTCATTCCCATAAATTGATGTGGAAATGTTCAATAGACAATGGCTATTACTCATTTTGTGTTGAACTTTAATAAATCAAATAAATAAAATGATATGAGATGGAGAGGATCTAAGGAGACAAAGATATTTAAAACTATTGAGACACAGCCCATTCATGATGGGTCCCCAGCTCCCTTTGTGGCACGATGGTTCACATGCTCAAAGACCACATGTGTACAAACTGAACCAGTCAACCACCATTATGTAGGAGAGTCTCCAGTCTTCAGAAATAAGGATCAAAGGCGACCAATTCTTGAGATTAATATTTTTTAAGATTAAGATACAGGAATTCCCCTACTCACCGGTTTATCAGCAGTTTCAATTTACCTTGTTTATTCCCCTCCCACTGGGTCTATTAACCTAAGACCCCATATGTTCACTTGAGTCAGTATATCTTAGCTGACCACAGAGGAGCAGAACAGTTTAGCACATTCCTCTCCAAAACAAGAGGAATGCAGCTGACATTTGCATTTATCCAAACAAAACATTACCAGCTCAAGTTCACACGTATGTCAATTACTACACTTGTTTGCTTTGGCATAAATGCATCCTTGTTTAACTCCTGCCCAGTTGTCCTTTCTTCATTTTCAATACTATGTGCAACTACCAACGTGTTTATGAATAGGACCAGCCCCTAATAACCTAAATTTGTTTTGACTGAAGTGTGGTATGAAATGAAACATGGTTATATAATGAATATGTTTATCAAATAACAAAAATAATTATAATGCAAGGGCTGAGCTGTGTCCTAATATCAAACTGATTGTTTAGCTGGCCTGAATCAGCTAGCTACATATCCCGCCTCTCTTCTTTAAGATTGTCCTCATAGGAACTCACTGGCACCATTTTTAAGGAAGGTAGTTCAATTGATTTGCCTCTTAGCGACTGTGCTAACGTTAGTGGGCTGAGTTTCCCATGTTTGAATGAATCAACCATCTCATTTGTACCAAACTCGAATAATTGCTGCATTCAAAATCTGACGACGGAGTGTTAGGGTAGAGTGTCTACCAAATATCGATACATCTGTTCATTGTCCTATAATGGATTAGAAGATATCCATTTCTGTTCAAGCGGCAAGTGAAACCACTCAGTCAGCCATGTGGGTTCCCAATCAGCCAATGCTTCCTACGCAATCCAGCTGGCCGAGATTTAGCTAGCATTAACCAACATTCACGGTGCAACGAACGTTTTTCGAAAAGCTACAGTAACTGACCATTTGTTTGCATACATAGTTTCGCACAGTGGGAAACTAGACCTCAAATATCATATTTCAACCACCGAGCATGGTGGGATTCACACAAAGTTAAGAGCCAAAGACAACAATGTGCTGCTAGCTAATGCTAGTCTACTAGCTAGCGTTAGCTGGCTCAGCTAACATTTAGAATTCAACTTCCTTGCTATTTGCTAACTTAGCTAGCAGCTTACAACTTGCTGATGGTGCTGTGATTGTCCATGATTGTGTATTTTTCGCAGAAACGCCTAATCAGCTGCTACCGGTTTAGTCTAAACTGCTCATTGTGCCAAGTTTTTGACCTGTCAAGCCTGTCTCATTTGTCTACCCTTTAGATAGTTTGTCGGCTAGCAAGCTAGCAGCCACTTGCTAATGTTCAGTAGCATTTCCTTGACATGCTAGCAGCGCGTGGAGGCCATGAGCGCTAACAGCAGGCCACAAAATGTCTCCAACAAAACAATAACAAGAGCCGAAAGGTAAATGGCATTACAGTCACGGTTATCTCCTCGACGCATTTATTTCAAGCAAAAATGTCTATTTGATTTACCTGTTTACTTTTGGCGTAAGGTTTAGCGGCAATATGATATCTTCTGCTTCTAATTTTCCCTCCACCCGTGGCCGCCATGGCTCGTTCGTTTGTCTATCGGTCTTTCGGCGCCGGATAGCTGTCATCCAGCACAGCGGCTAGTCGGAGTGGGAACTATGGGTAATGAAGTAGCTGACCATACCAAGCGTTTGTGTAGTTCAAGCGTTCTCATACAGACACAGTAGACCACCATTTAATAAAACGTTGTTCCATATGCCCGCTACCCGAAAATATTTAAAATAAAATAAATTAAAATAATTAGAATTAAATAACTTTATGTTCCAGTTGGGGAGACTACAGTAGACTACATTCTTTTATTGCATTAACTCTTCGTGAATGGCATAAAAGTGATGGTAAAAATGAGATATCATTGTGGGGGACAAAAAGGTGGCCAGATCAGTCACCTTTTAGTAGTATTTTTATTTTAGTAGTATTTTTATTCTTCATTTAGACAATGGAAAAGTTATGGTAGCATTTTCTCCTAAGCCAGTGGGAACACAAGTGGTTCCAGAGGTTGGGCACTACCATACCTTTGGCATTCCTGTGGCACTTGTGTAGTGTATTATAAGGTATTTATATGGTCCTCTGTGGTATGTGGTAACGTCTGCCATTTGTTACTGTGCAGTAATATCTGCGGTACATTACCACAGAATTTGGTTGTCCCGTGATACCGAAATCAAGTGCCATCGAAATACCACAAGAACATTTCCAACTACCACAAAAGATTTTTGCAAGTGTCTGTCCACAAATAGTTTCTGGTGCTTTATATTGGAGGTGTGAAACAGCAATCAAGACATTGATGTCATATTTCATTTTCTTACTTTTATGTGCTGGCATACATCACAATGGATAAAGTACAAGAGGAACAACAAAATTGGTCCAAGAGTGGATAGAATAAAAAACAATTACTTGAAATGTGGTCATTTTTTTATTATGTGTACCAAAACAAGCAAATCAACACATCAAACATTGGTAGTATTAAGTAGCATATTAGAAGTTTGAAATGACAGATTTCAGACTTTTGAGCTTGAGTACAGTATTCTTTGACATTTTAAACATTTCATTTGTTCAAACACTGGAATCACTGATGCAGGACAGTGCTGGAGTCAGTTTCATTCACATAGATAAATACAAATGTAATAAATAGATGTAAAGTTGCTAACATTGGTTGAACTAATGGAAGATTGTGAAAGAGACCCCAACACTAAATAGGTTTGTTGGAACAAACACAGTCACTAACCGTATGTTATATTGAATTCACCGTTCTGCAAACATTAACATAGATCACTAAAAAACAGAATGAACTGCATCTCTTCACTCTGCACCACTGATTATCCTCAGCAATTTAATGTCTCCACAGTGCTATTGTGTCAAATATCACAGTATTCTCTTCTCCTACACCTACCTTACTTCACTCTCACACACACAAATCATTCATTCATTTTCCATATCTGCTTATTCCTATTCAGGGTCACGGGCATGGGGCGGAAGGCAGGGAAACACCCTGGACAGGTCGCCAGTCCATCACAGACACAGATAGACGAACACACTCATACACATTCTCACCTATGGGCAATTTAGGAACCGAGGACCTTATTGCTGTGAGACGACAGCGCTAACCACTGAGCCACACATGATTGCAAAAATTAAATACATCTTGACTCCTATAGTTACATTAGTCATATTTCTAAGTTAAAAGGGAAGATAAATTTTATGTAAAAGCGACAGTTGGTACAGTAACTGTTGGGTGCCCCTTTCATTTGGAATGGACAAAACCATATTTTTTCTGAGTCTGAGTTTTGATTGAACAAACCACATATATCAGTATTTTATCATATTGTAGAAATAAATACAGAAGCAAATCACTCTTGATAATAATTATAATCTAAACCTAAATATAACAAACCGGTAACCAACATCAACAACCAATTATCAATCCTTAAAATGGTGTACAAAATGCTACAAACGTTAATTGTAGTAATCTTTAGTTTTGTCTAGTAAAGCTATTAAACTTTTCAGCACATGCTAATAAACAAATACGCACCCGTCTAGTGTAGGTTAAGTGCAATGAGTCCAAGTGGGTGTAGCATACTAAGTGTTGTGGAGTGGGTTGTAAAATAGACCAGGTAGATAAAGTTGGCACACTCCTGATTTGACAGGATTACCCATAGTGCAACGCGTCTGCCACTAGTGGCTGGCTAGAAGATGCACCTGGTCCACTGATAACCACAAAATATTGTGTTCAGTTCCCACACTCAAATAAGCCCACCTACTCATTCAAAATCCAGTGCATGTTCTTCTCTTTAACTTGTCATTGGTTATCCAAGACTATTCAAAGAATATAAGTGCATATTGCCCATTCCGGTCACATTGGATGCATGTGGTGAGAATGTATGGTCTTCTTCTGTTGTTTATTGTCCCTTTCCTCCATGGCCATTCACAAATCGGTTCTTCCCAGAGGCTATCCTTCTTTTAGTAGGCCTCGAGTTACTCCAGGAGTCCCTCTCAGCTACAGAGGAAAAATAAGTAATTGTGTTCAATATTTAGGCTGGAGTTTAGGGAAGGGTTGTGACCAATGTACCTGTTATAGCCTGACCTGTAACACCTTCTGGGATGAAACCACACGAGTCAGTGACACTGCTTTCATCACAATCTTCACGTTGCACATAGATGCTCTGCAAAAAGAGGGCAGTTCAGAGTCAATGACATTTGCAACAAAATCTAAAAGCACTCAAAGCTCTAAACATGTCTGCATATACTGTACATGGAGTGGACAAAACTCAGGTGAAAACTGTGATTCCTGATTTGACCTATTAAATCTACTTGAGTGATGAAGGGCAGATGGAGATGAAGGTGAGGAGACGTTAAAGAGGGTTTTTAGTCCTCTTGACAATCATGGATGTTGATTGTGCAGAATGGGGTGCAACTCAACAGCAGGAAGGTGGCCCTAAGATGTTGTACACATATCAAGGAATGAATCAAGTAAGCAACCAAGCATTCATCTCACCATTATTTTCTTCTGCTCATACCATACCATTCCATATAAACAGAGAAGTGTGATGAGTGCCTAAAGAGTGTGAAAGAGAGATTTACAATGCTGCTTGTACCCTGTATCACAATAACATATCACAAGCAAATGTATATAAATGACAGTATTTACCTAATGTTAATAACTCATTTTCAATATATGTCCTTGACGGTGTGTGGTATACATATCAACAGCAGATGGGTGCCACACAGACAGACAGTTCTCTCACCAGACAGAGCAGCCACAGGAGCACAGAGCGGATTTGTGTCTTGGAAAACAGATCCTGTCCAAACTTGACACAAGCAAGAGCCTCTAGGAAAGCAATGGCTCTAAGGGGAAACACAAGATCCCAATGAGATAAAATGGTATTGTTGCTGTGCAAATATTTAGATCAGGTTTTTATATTCACCAATGGCCCCCTCTCTTGGCAATACCGTTTTATTGCAGTTGAGCTTCTCTACAATGCCTACCACATTTACCACATACATCATATAGATTCCACATGCATGTGCTTTCCTCTAAAATGGGAAATCATTGCAGAGGTAAACCGAGAACGAAAGAGCAGCCTCAGAGTTAAGTGTTTCAAGAAGATAGAGAGAGCTTGTGTTGTTGCTATAGCAATTAGAGCAGACAGGGGACATCGGCAGCTTTGCGTCTGAGATGAGGTCAGTAACTTAAGAAAGTTTTGAATTTCAGTTGATCCCACACAGGATAAGGGCATCACTTTCTGGTGGGATTCAACCTCAGGCCAACAGGGGAATATGTCATTAAATAAGCAAGGACCCCAAACAACACACCATATCCAGGATTTTATTCAATCTTATACTGTTATATGCTTTTAATATTTCAAGAAGGCCCCCAATTTAGCCCGCCATGCCCTTGTTGTATTGTAGGGAAAAGAGTTTGACATTCATGTTTCAGCTACCCCAAAAATGGTTTGTTATCATTCTTAGCATCCCTCATTGAAACCAGTGGGTACTGGAAGCTACAGAGACTATCAAACAGATGACCATCACACCCCAAGATATGGAACTACTGTTCCATTCAATTTCCAAGCTCGTTTTTAGGCCAGAAAAAACGAAGTGACAGGACTAAAGAGAGGCTCACCCAAACACCCAACACTGTGTGCCAACTCGTTTGCACTGCGTGTCTGTCAGGTATGCATAGTATTGTCTGAAAGAGGTAGAGGAAAATAGTTAATGCATATCAGCTCTGTTCTTGTCAGGACCAAAGCAAGCATTAAAGGTTTACACACACTTACACACACAACATCCAATAGCAATTTCTGTAAATACTACTAAGTAAATACTACATACGTGAAGATGTCCATTGAAATCCAGTATATCATTACATTACATTACAGGCATTTAGCAGACGCTTTTATCCAAAACAACTTACAATAAGTGCATTCAACATAGGTAGGCAAGAGGCAAGAACTACTAGTCACCAGAAATTGTAAGTGCATTTCCATCCTAAACAAGCATCTAAGAGCATAGCAAACTTGCTATTGTAGTGCAAAGATGTGATTTTGTAGGGTGTGCATACCGTACGGTGGGAGCAGTGATAGCTCCAACGAGGAGGATACGACACCAGCTGAGAGGGTGAGAGGCCTGGAAGACGAAGATGTGCTTGAGGAAGAATGTGTTCAACTCTGTCAGCTGTGGAGATAAGGGATAAAGGATTGATAGGATTTGTTAGGGCTATCAATGGATTGGTTCTGTATTTGTTGTCAAATTGGCAAGCTGACAAATTTGGGCAGCAAGACAGTGTCTCCCAGTGTCTTGAGCAAGACAGTGAATCCCTACCAGCTCCAGGAGAGCTGTTTAAGAGCTGACCCTGGGATTTGACCTCCCCGTGGAGGGGGCAAGCGAATAAATGAGTTTCTCCTTTGGGAGATCAATAGATTATCACAAAAATGTTTTTAGAACATTACTTTAAAGGCAATTTGTCTTTCTGCATATCTGCATAGATATACACACAAAGCCCCTACACATATTCATGTCTTCACAAAGAGGTCACAGTGCAGGGATGCCTGGAGTGGCAGCATATAGAGCAGATTGGGGTTCAGTGCCTTGCTATAAGGCACTACAACAGTGATGGTGGCCACCACAGATGTAACAGCCAACCCCCTTGCTGCCAGCAAAGAGCTTGAATTGTCCCTTCCGTGGTTGCTGGGAATTGAACCAGCAAGCTCTTGTGTATTAGTCAGCCTCTGAATACTTATACCCAGAAAGCTCACATAATCTCATTGACATAGTTCACTTATTCACATTTGTTCACATTGTTCACATTTGCTGATTGTGAGCCATAATTTCAACTCATGACAATCATACAAGTATTTCCGAGTCTAAGGTCAAAGCCTACCTGCCATAGGATCATGAAGATGTAGATGCCCGCGAGCCTCTGGAAGGAAGACTTTGGGTCGAACCAGCGCACATAAGTCCAACTGGCTGGAGTGAACTGGAGCACAGCCCGCTTTATCTTCCCTGTGGTGGTGTGGATGTCCCTGAACAGATATGCACACTTTGTGACGATATACAGATAAATACACATATGCAAGCTCACATCAAACAATAACAAGGGAATATCCAGACCAGTTTCATCAGCTATCTGCTCTGGACGCTTTGCAAAGGGCAAAGTGATTCTTAGCAATATTAGGGAATCTGAAGGTTTGATAAAGCCACATTTAAGACATTTTTAATACTACCTGGAATTGAATTTAACAAAATATAACAACCAAAATTAGATAATAATACTACGTAATTTCATTGTTTTACCAAAATGAAACTTAACAGAAAATTAATGTGAATAGCATGGTTAATTAAAACCTCTAATTACTGTATTTAAGACATTTTGATTTCAAATAGAGATTTAAGCTTTTTCAGACTTTGTAAGGACCTGCGGTCCTTAAATACACACCAGCAGACAGACAAAGAAAAAAAAGAAAAGAAAGTAGAGAGGCATCACTGACTTGATGCTGGCCCAGTGATAGGTCCTCATCTCCAAAAAATGACAGATGGTCATACCCAGCCAGATGCCTCCTCCATTACATAGTAGTATGTCCAATATCACCTGGTCCCACCAGCACTCCGCAAAGTTAGGCAGAAGGTGCATGAAGAACAGCTGGGGAGAGGAGTGAAAGAGAATGAAAATTAAATCTGTGCTTATGTGGTGTGGGAGTTCATCCAAAACCAGGGAATATTTATAGTCCTGACAGTAATTATTAAGTCTACAAATTAATTGTTCTTATGAATGGATCATTGTTGATTGGTCATAAAAGAACAAAAATCGATTATTTGAATGGTTGTAGCACCTTGTTTCTCTACACTATCCCTGACACAGTTGATTCTGTGATAAGTAAATCAGGTATGAGGCGAACTCCCGTCATCTAATCCCTGCAGGCAACAATGGGGAGCAGTCAAGGCAACGGCTCTTGTTGCATACAATAAGTCCTGCTCACACTACTGTTTTGTTATGATGAATTTCCCCCAGACAAGCAGTCCTTGTTGCCTGCACAGACTACGCTAAAGCAAGGTTGATTTTCTGGTGGATCCCTACAAGACACAATATGTTTGTATGACCATGGGTCCCAGGGCGAGAATACAATACATACTGGGGCTGTTCCTGAGTACTGCAAATAAGTGAAACGTGCCCGTATGTGATTCACAGATCTGATTTCAACATGGATGAGGCAAGCCTGACATCAGCTTGAACACATGCACATGCAGGCGCATGCAAACATAACACGCGCGCGCGCGCGCGCGCACACACACACACACACACACACACACAACCTCAGTGAATTCCCAGGTGATGCTGATGGTCCAGCAGAGGCCGTAGCTACGGATGAGCAAGGCCTTCATGGCCCAGCCAGCAAAGTGGCCAAATGCAAAGATGTCAAAGTGGCTCAGGATGCGCTCCCATGTGATGACTGTACAGTTCACAGCATATTCCTGCAAGGGGGGGAGAACTCATCATAAATCATAATCATCACCATAATAAATCATATTCATCATCATAATTATCGTCATAACTATGCTATCCTTGCTGAGTATATCTTTTCTGCTCTCTTTATAGATGTACACCACACATTCTTATTCTGATTTAACTCTGAAAAAAGAATTCTGAAAAGGTTTTAGGTTGTGGAGAGCAGGGCTTCATTCTCTTAATTGTTTTATAGCTTAACAGCTTATCCTATTGGCTCAGTGGTACGTCTGTCTTGTAACTTAAGGAGGCCTATTAGCTGCAAGAGCAAGAAGAAGAAGAAGAAGAAGAAGAAGACTCTGTGGTATATCAGGCTACCCACAGAAAGTAGCCTGCTTACTCCCTTCCATACTCCACCCTTCCATAGAAACATGTAAAATGTGGAGTGAACTTGTTCTGATGGTTCAGAGCACAGAACAATTTCATCATTTAAAACCCAACGTTACCATGACATCAGCCTCCCGTGTGGCATAGCGCAGATTTGGATCCAGCCAGTACATGAGTGTCTTTACTTGGGTCCAGTTGAGGAAGATGAGAAACACAAGAAACAGGAAGTAGAGAACACTGAGACCTACCCAGGAGAGAAGAGAACAGGTCAGGATGAAGACACATGAGAGTTGGATCCAAGGAGTAGTAGAGACAGAGTTAAGTCACTGTTTGCGAGGGAGTGTGAATAATGTTAAAACTCACCAAACACCATACGCCATATTGCAGGGTGTGGCCTGGTAAAAGGTCCTGATGAAGAGAGCATCATAAGTGATCACGAATGTGTTTGTACCATTCATGCAACAGTCACCATAACTCTCTCAGCACAGACTATCTCTGCAAAGTGTATAATACTGGTGCACATTTCAGTCTATAAAAGAGGCAGTAAACGGTACAAGGCATTACAACAACACAGCATAGGGTGGGACTCAATCCCACCTTGTAGCATGCACAACATTTGGTACTGGGCTACTGTTGTGTGTGTGGTTACATAGCTTACCATTGGGGAAGGCGAGGACACTGATGACCAAGAAAAAGGAGACAACCACCAATAACCCCACTCTAAGGTTGTTGTCTGAATGCATATCATCCCTGTCACAACACATTGAAACATGTTAAAAACAGTAAAACTAGTGATCCTGCATATTCAACATTGTAAATATGACATAAGTCATTCAAGACCTAGTGAACTGGGCATTTAGCGAGGGAGTAGTCATAGGTTACAGTTACTCTGAATTCAGAGCTGATACATAGCTTTTCAAACTATGATTAAATATCAACCATCAGGAAAGTGGCATTTTACACTCAACAATGTTGTTTACCTGGTAAACACAAAGTACATCAAGCTGAGCACAGTAAGAGTCAACAGTGTTATGGTGTGTGGCTTATAGAAGACGTCAATGCAGATATCCTCCACTGTTTGCTCGTTTATCATCCGGAAATGTAACTTGTAGTTCGCATCATCCTTGCGCAGTGTTCGAGAAGCCACAGTGGGTACCATTTTTCTGTTGGCTGATTTATTATTTTACAAAAATAATTTCAACAACTACACTCTCCAACTCTAAGTGTAGATAGTCAACTGAATTGGCAGCGCGGCGAGACGAGAAGAGAGCACTAAGAGCAACAACCCTGAAAACGGATTAACCTACAGGTTAATAGGGGTGTGTCTACGTAAAAATGTGTGATATAATATCTGCCAAAACTCATAGCGTAAACTTTATAAACTGTGATTTAAATATGTTTTGTTTTGTATTTGTGTTTTATACAAATAATTTTAGCTTTGGTTTTATTGTATATTCTCATACCCTTAACATAGTCTTCTGATGCCACCCACAAAAAAAACTGTTGTGGTACATCCCATGTAGTGACACTTCCGTGTAATCCTTCCGTGGATGTGCACGTGAACAAAATAAGAATTGACATTGCACGACACCTTGGTGGTCAAAGAAGCTAAGTTAGGGATAAATTGTATGTTTTGGTACACATCTTGTGAGTAAAAAAAGTTACGTTGTCTGTCGATCTAACATAATGTGCATGATTTGCCGCATTGTTTCCTACTTAGTTAACATAACCCGCTAGCTCGCTAGCGTCGTTCACTATTCTAACGTTTACCAGTGGCGTTACTGTTCCTGAATTCAATTTTTACGGCACATTTCTGACTGTCAAATAATTGTACCTGCAGGCTTTAATTTGAAAAAATAGAAAATTTGATGATCCAGAATGCTTTTCTGGAGATATTACTGATTTACACTACTGTAATGTATAGCTCAACTAAGCTTGTTTAGACGTAGAATTTCGAACCGATTTTGAAAGACATTGTATTTTCAGGAGCAACTCCAGGCTGTACATCAGGATGTTATCAGAGATTTTTGTTTGATGTTCTCCAACTTTCAGAGAGAGTTGTTCATATTGTCAGACAATCATTAGACTGTCCTTGGCTAGAGATAATAACATGGGAATTCCTCAATAGAATGACATGCCATTTTAACTCGTGTTCATGTTCTTTGTAAAGAATCGCCATGGCTTCATCCTGTATACAGCTGTGTCAAAGATGCACAAGTCTTCTTCGTTCAAAGACAGCGGCTATCACCTTGCAGTACTCCACCCAAGTCCAGCATTGGGCTACAGTCTTCACGGCATCCACCAAAATCCCAAATGGATCCTCATTTATCACTAGGACCCATACAACACCTCACAGCTCCAGTCAGGGGTGGAAACAACAGATGCGCCATTACAGTGGCTTTAATGCCAAACCTCTGACAACTGAAGCTAAGGAAGACAAGAATACCGAAGAGTTGTCAGTAACTGATGTCGTGGCATACAAGAACCCTCTGTCACAACTCATAGATGATGTGCCTAGTCGGATGACATTGGGTACATATTGGTGCTGCTGCGGACCATATACATAAGCACATACATTTAGAATCACCATTCATAACTGGACTCAAATTTTCAATTTGTTTTGTGTCTATTTTCCTCAATACCATTTACCAGATCTAGATGCTGCTGCAACTCTTTCAGCATTAGAAGAGATCAGTGATGAAGAGGCTGTTAGTATATCTGTTTCATCTGCCCTGCCTCCTGCCTCCACCTCTCTTCGAGACTACGTTGACAAGTCTGAGACACTCAGCAAACTGGTAGAGCTAGGTAATACTGCTTATTGATGAGAATAATGAAAATCATATTGACTTAAACAGTTTGCAAGCACATTCAGATTTACTGCAGTTACAGCAATGGTCCTTAAGACTTTTTGGGGTTTTTTCACAAGAGAATTTCACACACAGAATTTCCCCCCGGGGATCAATAAAGTATCTATCTACCTATGAGATGTCATATGAGGAATACAAGTTGGGTCTCAGTAGAATCAATGTCTTAAACACTTAGTCACTGATTCACTGGCTGCACAGTTGTGATTACTATGCCTCGCTCTCATTGCAGGTGTGAACCTCTGGAAACTGGAGCAAAGGCCCAATGTGGGTTCCATGCTGCTGAGGCTGGACTTCCAGATGGATGTAGCACCAAGGCTACTGTTCCTCAAAGACATTGGGGTGGTGGACTCTCATCTGGGCTACATTCTCTCCCACAACCCCTTCATTCTCACTGAGAACCTGGAGAACCTGCAGGCCAGGTGGGATGAGGGGATCTCAGACATGTTTTTTTTTAACAGAGAAATGAAACATTGTTTACTTTACAGGTATTTAGCTGATGCTTGTAGCCACAGTTAATTACACAGGCATTCAATATCTTGCTAAAGGATATGTCAGCAGGACATAGCTCTTGATGAACACATTAGCTGTTGCAGGGATCAAACCTGTGACCTTCCATTTACTGAGTGGTCTCTAAACCACCCTAAATATTATGATAGAAGTGGATGGGCTTTCTTCAACTGAATGGATGATGATGTAGATAGAAACTTCAATCTCAGTGCAAGGCAGAGATGCTCCATGTAAGTTCTAATCTTTCTAACGACGTAGGGACAAATGCCATGGTGATTGTTCTAGGGACCTTAACTTTGGTTGTTCCCTTACTATAATACAACCAGTTTTATACCATGTATTAATAGTACTCAAGTCGACTGGCATGTTAACACAGAAACATGAAAGTCACAGAGAACTCCAGTGGTCTGGGAGCTAAACCCAGGAACTCTTGCCCCCGAAGCAAGAATTATTCCCCTACATGGAAGACAAGGACAGGCAAGCAACTAAACCACTGCACTTATCTGTCTTTCTAGTGCTAGTTGTTATAGGGCGGCATCAGGTTAAGGTATTCCTCTTCTACTGACAGGCAGTTGCAACCATTGTGGGACTATTCTTTGCATTGCCTTACGATTGTTATCAAAAGATATCCTCTCCATCTGCTTTGGAAGGGTGAATTATCTTCGGTCAAGGAAGTTCAGCTCTGACTCCGTGGCGTCCATGGTGTCCAGAGCACCTTACCTGCTCAGTTTCAGTGTGAAGAGGCTGGACAACAGACTGGCTTTCTACCAGCAGCAACTCGGCCTCAGCGCTCCAAAAGTACGTATCTTTGGTTGATGAAGATGGTCTCACTGAGAAGTTGGATGATGTTTGTGTCTTAGCAAAAACACATGAAACTCTTTCTATACTATCACGGTGTATCGAAATTATGAGACAAAAAGAAATATTGTAACTGATAGAAAGGGGAATAGCATATGATGATGTTTTTGTTTTTTTTTCAGACTCGGGACATTGTAACTCGTCTACCAAGATTACTGTGTGGCAGTTTGGAGCCTGTTAAAGAAACTCTGAAGGTACTGAAATCACATTAGATATCACGTATTACGTTTGTCCTAAGTAACAGTGAGGTACTGTGTTTAAAGAAGGTTAACTTTTTTGTATGTGCGTGCATGCAACTGTTTTCCATTTAGGTGTGCAAAATAGAGCTTGGCTTTAAGGAAAATGAGATCCAACACATTGTCGTCAAGGTCCCCAAAGTGCTGACTGCCAATAAGAGGAAACTAACCCAAATATTTGACTACCTCCACAACACTATGAAGGTGCCCCATGACCTGATCGTCAAATTCCCACAGGTAGATGGAACCGCCACACATTTAGTATTCCAATGTACTATCTTGAATATTATGGATTACATACCTGCCCTTGGGACTGAACATTTTGGCTTTTGCCCTGGGGGAAATTAAGAGAACATTCACCAAAAAATCAGGTTTGACAACACCGATGAGCAGTGAGCAATCATACATATGTCTATGCCAATGTAGGGTCAATTGAGTTCATATCAGTCGTGTGCGTGTGTGTTCAGCATCATGACTTAAGTATCTCATATCATCCTCAAATAGGTCTTCAATTCCAAGTACTTGCGTGTCAAAGAGCGCCACCTGTTCCTCCAGTACCTCGGAAAGGCCCAGTATGACCCGGCCCAGCCCAGCTACATTTCCCTGGACCGTCTTGTGTCCCTGCCTGATGACACCTTTTGCAATGAAGTTGCTTCGGCCACTTTAGAAGACTTTTATTTGTTTCAGAAGACACTGTGATTCTTCATATGGGGATATTCCAAAGGACTCCAGAAAACAAGCGTTCAAGCACACTTCATTAGTCCCAAGACATCTGGGACATGCATATTTATGTGTATAGACACTGACATAAAAATTGTGTATCATATGTATTCGCATCCTGTTAGTTTGAAATAAAATGTTTGTTTTGTAAATATGATATTTAATAAACGTACACAATGTTCAGAAGACAGTGTCATCCTGTTGAATTTGGTTGTTGTTCATATTATACCAGCTCCTCTGTCTGGAATACTGTCCTTTTTCATTCCACTGATGCCAGCAGTTACAGGTGACGATTGTGTTCCCGAAGAGTTCCAGGTGGCTCGCATTACCTGAACCGCCACTGGATTGAACTGCAGTAAATGCCATTCATTGTATACGTATTCGCCCTTCAAATCACGTGTTTCACATGAAAGGAGTGTTCGCAATAAACTTGTTCAGCCTACTTTACCACCGTAGGGATTGGGAGTGCAGTGATACAGATGTCTCTCCAGAGAGCCCATGTTAGAAAACGTTAATTTGCTTTATACATATCGTCTTCCACCGTTATTCCTCACACATTTGTCGTGAAAGGTGTAAAATACCAAAAAATACGTAGAGTTGCGCAATCACCATGCTACCCATTTCCCAGAACACTCTTTTTACCCACAACGCACCGCGCTCGTTCTCAGTGATAAACATGGCGTCGAGGGCACCAGGTAAATCCCGGTCGTTTTTTCCCCGTATCTAGTCTTAATTTCACCAGGTAGAGCACATACAAAACTGGCAACATCGATTACATGTTTAATTGCAACGCATAGCATTTCGCAATGGTCATTTTGTCTGTCTGAATATTCATAATGGCGCGCTTCACTTGTGTGTCCTCTAATGTCCCTGTGCTAATGCTTGCTAACGGTATGCTGGTTAGCTAGCTAGCCAGCTAGCCAGTACTAATCACGATCAATTAATTGTGTTTTTGGAATGGGCATTTATTGTACTCTCTTCGTCGTTGTCGTGAAAATTTGAAAATGTCTTCATATTGTACCTCAAATTTAGGAACCGTTACCACATCTAGCTGGCTATCTTGCCATCAAATCTGAACTCTGGACACCATTAAGCTCGTTAACGCTAGCCAGTGTTGTTTCATTTGTCATTGCCATGTTGTCCAGTAAGTTAAGTTATATGAGCTGACGGCGATCCCAGGTTCCATGGTCTTTTTTTTTTTTTTCTTTAGAGGGGCTAAGGTGGTTGCTAACATAACCGGTAACACAGGGGGTGGATTAGGGCGATAGGTCGTTGATCAGAGGACATTTCCCTAGACAAGATTTCTTTTAGTTGGCAAAAGAAAACATTGGCCACCTTAAAGTTTAATAGGCAGGAAAAACATTGCTACACACTGCAGCTATTTAATCAAATGTGATTGTGTTTGAACCAGTCTCCCTCCTGCCCAGTGTCCACAAGTAGGGCTAACTGTCAATCTCTTCCTTCAGCTCAGTTTGTGCTCCTTGACTGTTTCTGTGTGTGTATGTTGGTGAGGGAGAGGCACACAATGATTTCTTTTTCTCTTCTCTCACAGCAGCAACAGGCAGGCTTTTGGTTGGCTTCCACAAATGGTATTACAATATGTGCGGTTTCAATAAGATTGGTAAGAACAAAATCTTAGCCCCCAACCCAGATGTCCAGAAAAATAGCCTGACACAATAATGTTGGTCAAAATATTTGTTGTTTTATCCCTAAATACAAGTGTACGGTATGGCTGTGTATAGTAGCATTGCTATAAGTATATAGTAGTATATAAAAGTTAAACCATGCATATGTGTGAACACATGAATGTAGGGAGAAATCATCAGAGTACCATTACCAGTGGGATAAATGCAGGTGATTATTATATTGCAGAGCCTGGACCTATCACCATACTCATTTCAGCATGACGTGTTTTCTGTGTCAGGTCTAATGCGAGATGACACAATCAATGAAGATGCAGATGTGAAAGAGGCCCTGCGGAGGCTTCCAGAGAACATGTACAATGACAGGATGTTCAGGCTCAAGAGAGCCCTGGACCTCTCCATGAAGCAGCAGATCCTCCCTAAAGACCAGTGGACAAAATATGAGGAGGTGCACCCAAATGAAAAGATTTCTCAAAATGAAATTTATTTATTAATGTTGGAAAAACATTGAGATTCTGAGAAGTTTCCCTTCCTATGTTGTTGTGTATTTGTAGATTTCTGAGCAAAATCTTGTGTAATAGTCATTTCACATTACAGTATGATTTTATTTCTAGTTAACAGATTTTTTAACCAGACCATAAATCAAACATTGATTTAACACTGATTTAAAATATGAAATCTCATTGTCAGTGACTGAAAGCAGTTTAAGAAATTTAAAACTTAAGTGGATCAGGAGAAAGTGTTATGGATTCAATGCAAACTGCAAAAC